>SJYC01078590.1:0-14348 GCA_006408675.1 Madoqua kirkii
GATAACATCCAGTCATTTATTATAATAATAATAAAACTCAGCAAACTAGAAACAGAAGGAAATGTCCTTAATGAGATAAAGGGTGTATATGAGAAAACTATAACACATACTTTATGGTAAAAGACTGAATGCCTTCCATCCAAGGCAAGGATGTCCTCTTTCACTAGTGTAGTAAGGCGCAAAAAAATACAAGGCAGAAAGTTTGAGAGGGAGCAAATACAACTGTCCCCATTCAGAGAGGACACAATTATGCAAAAATCCTAAAGAACCAAAACCAGAAGAAAACAAAAACTACTAGAACTACAAATGAGTTTAACAAGCTCACAGAAGTGTGATATCAGAAACCAACTCTATTTCTTTATATTCACAAAAGAAAACTGAAATTAAAACTAAGAAAAAAACACCATCATAAAATACTTAGGAATAAATATGTAACAAAAGGTATGTACAACTTTTATATAAAAACTATAAGACAGTTAAAAGAGATTAAAGAAGACCTTAATAAATGGAGAGAGAGATGTTCATGGACTAGAAAACTCAGTATTGTTAAAATGTCAAAACTGGCCTCCCCAAACTGGTCTATAGCGTCAATGCAGTCCTAATCTTAATCTCAGCAGTCTTTCTTAAAAATAAACACTGACAAGCTAATTCTAAAATTTATAAAATGCAAAGGATCTGAAATAGAGAAAAGAAACTTTAAAGAAGAAAAAATGGAATCAATATGAAGTGTACTACAAAGTTACAGTAATCAAGTTAATGTGGTTATTGGCATTAGAATAGCTGAATCAATGAATGGAATTGATGAGTATTCTGAAATAGACCCACACTCATATGGTCAAGTGGGCTTCAGTAAGGCACCAGAGCAATTTAATGTGAAAAGTAAAAAATGGTGCTGGAACAACTGGATCCCCACAAGTAATAAGAAAGTGAAACTCAACCCTTATAAACCTTATTTAAAAAATCAGTTCGGAGACAGATCGCAGACCCAGATATAAAACCTAAAACTTCAAAGTTTACAGGAGAAAACTGAGAGAATATTTCTGTCACCTTGGAAAAGGCAAGAAATTTGTTTAACACAAAAAACAATCTTCATAAAATTTAAAAGTTGGAAAGTTAAACCATTACATTAAAACTTCTGCCATCATAAGATACCATACAGGCAAGTCACAGACTTGGAGGAGACACTCATAAAATCTGTCTCACAAAGGGCTTGTATCCAGAATACATAAACAGCTTCAAAACTGGGGAACACATGTACATCCATGGCTGATTCATTTTACCATGTGGCAAAACCTACTACAATATTGTAAAGTAATTAGCCTCCAATTAAAATAATAAATAAATAAACGTGGAAAAAAAAGATAATGAAGCCAATTAAAAAAAAAGACTTGAAGAAAAACTTCATTAGTTCAATGGGCAATGAACACATGCAAAATTGCACCAACATCATTAGTCATCAAAGAAAATTAAAACCATATTGAGTTATCATTATATAGAACCGCTAAAGTTTAAAAGACTGACAAGTCAAATGTTGGTGAGAATATGGAGCAAGTGGAACACTGCTGGCAGGAAAAAAAAATTTTTTTAGAAAAAGTTTTGGCAGTTTGTTATTAAGTTCAAACATACTTGTCCTTTGATGCAGCAAGTCTACTCCTGGGGAAGAATCCACTAACAATTAAATGTGTGTGTGTGCGCACGTGTGTGTGTGCACACGTGTGTGCACGTGCATGTGAATGCAATTGCTCAGTCATGTCAGTCTCTTTGTGATCCCATGGACTGTAGCCCACCAGGTTCCTCTGTCCATGGAATTTTCCGGGCAAGAATACTGGAGTGGGTTGCCATTTCCTCCTTCAGGGAATCTTCCCAGCCCAGGGATCCATGTCTCCTGCACCTCTTGCACTGCAGGCAGATTCTTTACCACTGAGCCACCAGGGAAACCCATAATTAAACATATGTCCACACAAAGACTTGTTTGCAAATAGTCATGGCCAGCAACTAACTAATGGATCAGCTAAGAGTGTTCACTCTATCAGAATAGTAACAGTATAGAAAAGCTTATCTTACTGGTGTCTTCCCTGGTGGCTCAGTGGTAAAGAATCTGCCTGCAATGTAGGAGACGTGGGTTTGATCCCTGGGTCAGGAAGATCCCCTGGAGAAGGAAATGGCAACCCACTCCAGTATTCTTGCCTGGGAAATCCCATGGACAGAGGATCCTGGCAACTTGGGAATAAACAACCAACAACCAATTGTATCTTAATATTCCTAAAGTGTGTCATAAAAAGCTGAAGACTTTTAATAGTGTAAGATTTATTATTTGGTCTTTTATTTTTAAAAACTGCTTGGCTATGCCATGCAACATGCTGGATCTTCATTCCCCAAACAGGACTGAACCTATGGCCCCTGCAGTGGAAGCTGAATTTCAACCAATGGACCACCAAGGAATTTCTTTATTTGTATTTTAAACACACAGATTTAAAATAATAATGTTTAATACTTGAATATGTTACATTTAAAATAATGTTGACACAAGCTGATATGATTTATGAAACAAACTACCATTTTCCTTTCCTTTAAATATTTTACATTTCTACCAAAAAATAGAATGAACTGATTTTAAAAAGTCATAGAAGACCTCAAACTGAAACAACTCAAATGTTCATCAGTAGAACAATGGATTATGGGCAATTACAGTACATTCATACAATGGACAACACTCAGCAATACAGGTGGAAACAATTTCTAATAATTACAGGATTCTAGATGAATCAGGTATATATTATGCTGAGTAGAAGAAGCCAGGCACAAAGGAGTATGATTTCATTTTGATGAAGTTCTAGAATGGACAAAACTAATCTAAGGTGAAAATATCAGAATAGTGGTTACCTAGGGCTTGGAGTCCTTAACAAGGAAATTTCCAGTCAGACGGAAATCTTCTCTGCTTGACAGCATGTGAGTTATATGAGGTTAACTATTGTCAAAAATGTACAATTAAGATTTGTGCCTTTTGAAATACGTAAATTTTCCTCTAAGAAATAAAGAACTCAAATAGGGTATCATTAGGAAAATTTGGGTGATATAAATCCAAGTTTCCTTATCTAAAAGGATTATCCCACAGTAACCTATTCATATATCTATTATTCCTTAACAACTGGATAAAAGGCATGCATGCAAAGTTGGTATTATACCCCATGTATGGCTATGTTCAATTTTACACCAAATTGGTGCATTAAAAAAGTAAATAAAAATGACCATAAATATCCAAACCAAGAATACAAGATTCATTTTAGACAACCACAGAAATTCAACCTATCTAGGAGATATCAACTACCTACTTCCTGTTACTTTCCTAGGTTGGAGAGAGCAAAGTAGACAAGAGAAATTCCAATATATTGAAGACCACAGTGATAGTACGCAGCAATGAAATTCTGTTTCTACTAATGGGTATCTATCCTGAAAAACACTAAAATGCATATAAAAAGAGATGTGTACAAATAGGTACAGAATGTTCCCTCCTGCATGGTTTGCTACAGGATAAAAAAAAATCCTAGAAATTTTCCATTTCTCATTTCATTAATAGGGCAAACAAATAAATTATGGCCTGGCCTTACTGTGGAAATACAGCAGTTAAAAGAATGAAGTAGATTTATATAAATTGACTGAGAAAGATCTCTAAGACAAATTGTATGAAAAAAGCCACATTTACAAATATACACAGCATAATTTCACTCATGTATACATCTACAATTAGAAGTAACCAATACTTTTTAAACTAACACAGCACTGATTTCGATCTCTGGACCACTCATGTTTTTAAAAACAGTCTTAAAATAGAACTCTCCTAAAAAAACATCAGGTGTTCAAGTTTTTTAAAAAGCAAAAAATTGAACAAATTCTTTTTACTGAAAATAAGTGTTTCTTCCATATTAGAGTTCTGTATTTCCAGAGAGAAAAGGAATGAAACCACCTCTTTCCCTCTGCCTAAGATATTTATTACTCATGGCTCAATAATGAATTTTAAGACTGAGTATTCAGCTTAAAAAATCTTACATATAAAAATTCCTTATAGTTCCCTAAGTGTTTTTCTATACTATACCTCTTTTTATCCTAACAACCTTGTGAGGAAGGAAAAATAACACTCAAACTCCAAAGATCACTGAAAATACTTCTAATGTGCATCCATTTTCAAGTCTGCATCTGTACCAGACACAGGAAAAATACACTTCCTTGCCCTGTTTTGCAGTCAGACAGAGGCCTTCTAACTAGTTCTAGGTAAAGGGATGTCGGCATGGTCATCACTTTTGAGCCAGAGCAATTTATTTGCTATTTAAGACCCTCCTCTTTTCTTGCTCTGGTGACCCTTAAAAACATATTAAGTTGACCGAGATGCCACATGGTATAAAGTAACAACTTAGAGCAGGGCCCCCACTCATCACCCCCACCAATCTGGTCACACAGTCTGAGTAATAAATGTATTTGGGGTATTTAAAGTCTCTGAGATGGTAAGTTTGTTGGTTATTTTTAGCATAACCTCATCTATTACTACTGACAAACTCAATGTTTAAAAATACTAAAAAAGCAAAATTGTTCATAACAAAGAATCATAAAGTACTATCTGGAAACATGTGCTAAGAATATTTCTAACTGATGGCAGCATAACTCCCAACTCCAAATTCTGGTTATCTGTAATATTCAAGCAATAAGCTTTTAAATGTTAAATAAGAATGTTTTTAATTTAACTTTGCAACAAAAAACAATGGAACTAACTTAATGTTAAACTCATAAACCAAAGTATGATTTCATATTTTACTAGTATTTTATTTTCTTGATGGTTATGAGATGTCAAAATATAAGTACTTATGATCAACATCACACTAACATCTCTATTTAGAAAGAAATAACAAATGCCACGTTCGATTCCATTTTTCCTAATGGAGAACTAAGTATGAAAAAGTGAAAGTCAAAGTAGCTCAGTCGTGTCCCATTTCTTGCGACCCCATGAACAGTAGCCCACCAGGCTCATCTGTCCATGGGGATTCTCCAGGCAAGAATACTGAAGTGGGTAGCCTTTCCCTTCTCCAGGGGATCTTCCTAACCCAGGATCGAATCCAGGTCTCCTGCATTGCAGGCAGATTCTTTACTGTTTGAGCCATCAGGGAAGCCCAACTAAGTATAGACAAATATAAAAACTACCTGAAAACAGATAGCTTTTCTGACATCACAGTGGCTTCAGCGAGATCATCTGAGATCTACACGATTTTAGAAATGATGAACAAATAACAGAAAAATTAACCTAATTTCCTTCACAGATTCATTTTAAAGACTCCTGAGTATCATTTTTTCTGGTTGAAGAAAATCTCCAACCTATCGACATAAATCACCTTTCTCCTAAAGGGTCTAGTTTAGAAACTCTCCCAGAATTCCAATAACCATATTTCATTTTTCCAAATAACAGACTCCATGTCATCTTATCAAGGTACTGGATTTCATGTACTACTTTAAGCATAACACATTCATCCTCAGACCCCAGCACGACCATTTACCAAGAGTTTATTATGTGCCAAATATTGCGGAAAGCACTACACAAAGAACCTCATTTACTTTCTTAACAAGTGTGTGATAAAGAGTTTGGCTGACCTTTGCCCAGGGTTCCTAGGAAGTAACTCTAAATCCTTGAAATTTCCCATATATAGGAGTGCCTTTGTTATTCACGCTTCCACTCCACCCACATATCTGAAAGTTTATACTAATGAGGTAATTTAAAAAATTTTTATTTTTAATTGGCAGATAATGACTTTACTCTCTTCAAGAAAATTTGAGATACCAAGGGAATATTTTATGCAAAGATGGGCACAATAAAGGACAGAAATGGTACAGACCTAACAGAAGCAGAAGATATTAAGAGGTAGCAAGAACACAGAGAAGAACTATACAAAAAAGATCTTCATGACCCAGATAACCACGATGGTGTGATCACTCACCTACAGCCAGACATCCCAGAATGAAGTGAAGTGGGCCTTAGGAAGCATTACTATGAACAAAGCTAGTGGAGGTGACTGAACTCCAGTTGAGCTATTTCAAATCCTAAGCGATGATGCTGTTAAAGTGCTGCACTCAATATGCCAGCAAATTTGGAAAACTCAGCAGTGGCCACAAGACTGGAAAAGTTCAATTTTCATTTCAATCCCAAAGAAAGGCAATGCCAGAGAATTTTCAAACTACGGCACAATTGCACTCATCTCACACAACAGCAAAGTAATGCTCAAAATTCTCCAAGCCAGGCTTCAACAGTATGTGAACTGTGAACTTCCAGATGTTCAAGCTGGATTTAGAAAAGGCAGAGGAACCAGAAATCAAATTGCCAACATCTGTTGCATCATCGAAAAAGCAAGAGAGTTCCAGAAAAAATAGCTACTTCTGGTTTATTGACTATAACAAAGCCTTTGACTGTGTGGATCACAACAAACTATGGAAATTTTTCAAGAGATGGGAATACCAGACCACCTGATCTGTCTCCTGAGAAATCAGTATGCAGGTCAAGAAGCAGCAGTTAGAACTGGACATGGAACAGACTGGTTCCAAATCGGAAAAGGAATATATTGTCACTCTGCTTATTTAACTTATATGCGGAGTACATCATGTGAAATGCCATCTGGATGAGGCACAAGCTGGAATCAAGACTGCTGGGAAAAATATCAATAACTTCAGATATGCAAATAATAACACCCTCATGGCAGAAAGCAAAGAGGAACTAAAGAACCTCTTGATGAAAGTGAAAGAAGTGGCTTAAAACTCAACATTCAGAAAAGTAAGATCATGGCATCTGGTCCCATCACTCCATGGTAAACAGATGAGGAAAAAATGGAAACAGTGAGACTTTATTTTTTTGGGCTCCAAAATCACTGCAGATGGTGA
The DNA here is from genome assembly GCA_006408675.1 of Madoqua kirkii. Lineage (NCBI taxonomy): Eukaryota > Metazoa > Chordata > Mammalia > Artiodactyla > Bovidae > Madoqua > Madoqua kirkii. Next base: position 6,913 of record SJYC01078590.1, read on the forward strand.
CTGCAGCCATGAAATTAAAAGACACTTGCTCCATGGAAGAAAAGCTATGACCAATCTAGACAGCATGTTAAAAAGCAGAGACAGTACTTTGCCAACAAAGGTCCATCTAGTCAAAGCTATGGTTTTTCCAGTAGTCATGTACAGATGTGAGAGTTGGACCATAAAGAAAGCTGAGCAACAAAGAATTGATGCTTTTGAAGTGGTGTTGGAGAAGACTCTTGAGAGTCCCTTGGACTGCAAGGAGAACAAACCGGTCAATGTTAAAGGAAATCAGTCCTGAATATTCACTGGAAGGATTGATACTGAAGCTGAAACTCCAATACTTTGGCCACCTGATGTGAAGACCCTCATACTGGGCAAGACTGAAGGCAGGAGGAGAAGGGGACAACAGAGGATGAGATGGTTGTATGGCACAACCGACTCAATGGGCATGAGTATGAGCAAGCTCTGGGACTTGGTGATGGACAGGGAAGCCTGGAGTCTATCGGGTTGCAAAGAGTTGAACAGACTGAGTGACTGAACTGAATTGAATTACTGTACAATAATGTGATGGTTTCTGCCATACATCAATATGAATCAACCAAGGGCATACATGTCCCCTCCCTCTTGAACCTCCCTACCACCTCCCTCCCCATGCCACCCCTCTAGGTTGTCACAGAGTGCAGGCAGAATTAAGTAACTCAGAGTGAAGGTTGACCATACCAGAAAACCAACCACGTGATTAGAGCAAGTGATTAGGGCTAATGTGATTAGAGGGCTAATATCATGTGACAACAGAGGATGAGATGGCTGGATGGCATCACCGACTCAATGGACATGAGTTTGAGTCAACTCCAGGAGTTGGTGATGGACAGGGAGGCCTGGTGTGCTGCAATTCATGGAGTCTCAAAGAGTCGGATACGACTGAGCAAATGAACTGAACTGAATCATGTGATTAGAGGGCTAGGGCTTTCAGGCACATCTCTGCCACTGGGAAGGGCAGTGGAATTAGAAACTGAGTCATGTGGGCAATGATTCAATTAATCGCTATTCAATATAAGAAACCCCAATAAAAACTCTGGACACCTAAGCTTGGGTGAGCTTCCCTGGTTGGCAATACTTTGTTGTCATGCAGTAAATGTGCTGGGAAAATAATAACATGTCCCTGGGAACAAGAAAACATTGCATTTGGGAATCTTGCCTTTTGGCTAGTTCAGATTTGTGTGTTTTTGCTATGATAAAACTTTAATCATAACTACAGCATTTCCCTGAGTTCCGTAAGTTGTTCCAGTGAATTATCCAACTTGAGATAATCTATGGAGATACCTGAAATTTGTAACCAGCAGATCAGAATTGAGTGTGGCTCAGGAAGTCCCCAACTTTCACTTGTATTTTAGACAATCTTGGACAAGTCTGGGCTCTTAACCTGGAGTTGGCCAACTTTAAGTAACAACAAAGTTTAGAAATATCCTCTAAGAGTCTGGTTCAAACTTGAGTCCTAGGGGGACCATCATAATTATATCCCTCTCCCCCATTTCAGGCTACTTGTCTGTCCAAGTGCAGGTTACTGGATACTGCTTTCTTTCTTCAATCATTCTGGGAATAAATGTCCCTGATAGCTCAGTTGGTTAAGAATTCACCTGCAATGCAGGAGACCTCGGTTCGATTCTTGGGTCAGGAAGATCTGCTAGAGAAAGGATAGGCTACCTACTCCAGTATTCTGGAGCTTCCCTTGCGGTTAAGCTGGTAAAGAATCCGCCTGCAATGCAGGAGACCTGGGTTTGATCCTTGGGCTGGGAAGATCCCCAGGAGAAGGGAAAGGCTAACCACTCCAGTATTCTGGCCTAGAGAATTCCATGACTGTATAGTCCATGGATCGCAAAAAGTTGGACACAACTGAGAGACTTGCACTTTCACTTTTGTGACCCTTTAGATGATGTCATGAACATGAAAATTCTTACCCAAGGAACCTTCCTTTTCATTGATTCTATACATTCTTTAAATATACAGTTAGAATACCCAGGACAGGTATGAATAGATTAACCTATACCTCCACACTCTAATGATTTTATATCTCAAAGACTCCAGTTTCCACCATGCACATATACGAAAACTCTTCTGAGATCATCCCTGACTTGGTTTCACCAAGAAATCTTACAGGCACACTTAATCTTCAAAGACAGGCAAACAGCTTTTCAGTGTACCACTTTCACTGAGGGAATAAGTACATTCCTCCTCCTGTCATCCCACCTCCACTTCTCCAAAGTCCCCAAAAAGCTGATTCCATGATCACTGCTGAAAACAAGATTCTTTCTGCTTCTTTTTCTTCTAGTCATGGAAGCTCTCAGAACTGTCAATTTAATGAAGCCCTCCTTACAAAGCATTCTAACCAGCATCCAACTTGTTCTCCCTTGGGATGGCCCCATACACAGACACACATGGCATCATTAGAGAAGAGATAAAATATGCAAAGGAAGAAAACAAGAAAGAATCTTGTTGTGCTGGACTGGAACTAGAGAGACTTACATACAGATACACAGATCCACTGACAGGATTTGGGATTAGTGACACACCAAGAGCAACAAGTAGACTTAGTATCTTATTTCTGAACACTGATCTCTACTAAAAAGGAACAGGCTCCTTGGACAAATGGTCGATTTCAGAACTGAGCAGGGAAAAGTCCAAGATGTGTTCAAAACATCTTGTATCAGAAAAAGAAAGTGCTCAAAGAATGATAGGGACATAATAACGGGACTCTATGAATACATGCTGATACAAATAAAAAACTGAACATTTGGTAAGAAACAGGATATTTAACAGTCTCAAAGTATCTCACCACCAAATATTTAGTGATTAGAGAGGGAAAAAGAATAACTCCACAGTAGAGAAGCCTTGCAGAATCTCCTAATCAAGTGATCAAAGTTAAAGAGCTTTTGAACCAAACCAAAATCATATGCTACTGAAACACTGAGAACATGTGATTTTTGTAATATTTCTGTGAAAGAGACAACCTGACTCTAATCATGAAGTGTACAGACAAGCCCAAATTGACAGGCATTTACAAAATAAATGGCCTGTACTTGTCAAAAGTGTCCAGATCATGAAAGTCAAAGAAAAACCAATGCAACATTCTAAACTGAAGACTGAAAGACATGACATACAAATGCATGTGTTGGAACTGGGTATTTTTGATACAAAGGATGTTATTGCAGCAACTGGATCTCAGTTTCCTCTTCTGTAAATCATGAGATTAAACTAAATCTACTGCTCCAAATACCAATAAGGGACTTAGGTTTCTGTATAGACAACCAAAAAACTAGATCTAACAGTCTTTCAATATATAAAAAGCTCTTGACTGGTATTCTAACCATAAAGAAAGACTGCCACAGACACCCATAAGTTGTAACCAAAATTAAGTTGAATGGGAAAAAGTCTTAAAGAAAAAAATAGTATACAGTCAATACTGTATCCACACAATGGAATATTATCTAGCTATATGAGCCCACATGGACAGATGTCAATGGCAAGATTTTGTAGAGAAAGGAAAACTTAGCCCTGTATATCTAACATAGTCCATTTTCTATGTATGTCTGCATATATATGTTTAAGTTAGCCCCATATATGGGCATGTATATGCACAGAAAATTTCTGGAAGGATACATAAGAGTTTGTCAATGATGATTAGTTTTGAGAAATAGGAGAAGATAGTCCTAAAGGGAAATAGCACTTTCCTCTCCATCTTCTACCCTTGTATACTCAATTCTCAACAAGAAATTTAAAGTCGGCCTAGTAGTAGTAAGTACATATAGCACCCAGGCCATGGTTTCTAACATTCCCAAGTAAAAGAAAACTCCTTGCATAAGTGGCTGATTGCACATATGGGTCAGAGTAAGTACAAAGTGAGGTGTGGACATCTTGTGCAGAAAGCAAAGAAGCACCCAAAGACTATGAAAGGCATGTGAAAAGGGACCAAGGAGCTAGTGAGATGGGGCACTCAAAGGCTAAACATGGGGTAATTTGAACATCAAAAAGGATCACTCTATCAAGAAAAGCAGGAAAGTGATCATTACAAGAGTCAAGGTAGCAGTTAACTGTGGGGGCGGAAGAAAGCACACTATGGGTTTCTGAAAACCTGGTGATGCTCTACTTCTTGACCTGGAAAATAATATTTGTTTATAATAAGTTATTAAGCCAAATATATTTATTGTGTAGACTTATACACTTATACATATATAAAATATTTCATAATTTAAAAATTAAAATGTAAGGTTTCAAGAAAAAAAAAAGTAAAAACAAGAAGGAAAGAAAGAAAATGGCAATATCTTACCTGCAAGAGTATGTAGGTTCTCCCACTTTAAAAACACGACCACAAAGATGAGAAGGTTTATTTGTTTGTTCAAGTTTGGAAAATCCCAACTCAGGATCTTCACCACAAAGGTACCACTCCATTGGTCCCAACAAAACTTGGTGTGCCAACATGTCTTCTTTCTGGGGAAAAGGGTTAGGACCCCTGCAGTAGATTTTGGGTACATAGTGGGCCAAATGCTGGTATACTTCTCTAGTGAGGTCAGTTGCTTGCAGCCATTTCTTTAAAAAAAGAAAAAATAATTTTAAACAAAGTCAATAAAGTGCAAATTTAAATAAATCTACTCTATTTTCTTCTAGACACAAAAAATAATGACAAAAGAATCTTATAAATTGTTTTACTGACAACATTCATCACTGTATGCCTTTTCAAAAAGGGTAAAACATTTAGAATTTAACTACAATAGCCAGTATCTTAGAATTTTACTTAAAGTGAAAGCAAAATCAACAGTGAAATGAGCCCATCTCCTTAAAATGACTCCTGAAGCAACCTTCTATAGGCAGTCCAGGAAAATAACCACAACAAATCATCTCAAAGATGCTAGCCATTGAGCCCATCCGACTTCCTTTCTAATTTAGCTTTTGCTCAAATGATACTCTGATGGTGATTTGGATTCTCTTTTCGGTGTGCTGATAGGAAGAACATACAGTAAACATGAACAGCCAATACACTAATTCTATTTCTCAATGATTAATAAATGACACGCCACAAGAGACTTTGCTTTAATGATTATGTTCTTTTCCCCCGATCGACCTCTGTTTAAACCCTTTCTCCTTTGCTCTCCACACTAAAAACATTTTAAAAAGCCACTTTTTCCTGTACCAAACTTTCACGTCCTACTACCTGTGGTAATTCTACTTAGATATCTAACAGATACTGTGATATTGTAATTTACAATAAGAAATATATTTTTGGTTTTCTCATTCCTGGCACAGAGCTCCTAAAACTCTTGAAATGTCCTAAGTGTAAGTGAGATAAAGGAGAAAGGAGTGTCTTTCGTTATTTAAAGCAAACTTCTTTCAATCAGACCTGAACTGCAGTTACTGAGGTGACTTTTGGAAAGCCCCTAAGGATGGTGAGCTGGTTGCCACAGGAACATGTTTAGTAGGTGGGAACTTACAGCCTCCACCCCAACCAACTTCAGGGAAGGGAGAGGTGCTGGAGGTGAAGTTAATCACTCATGACCAATGATTTTGATCATCACGCCTATGGAGGCATGAAGCCTCCATAAATATCCCAAAGTGTCGAGGTTCAGCCACTTTCTTCCTTGGTGAACAGGTAGAGGTGCTAACATGCCCAGAGAGGGCATGGAAGCTCCACATACCTTCCTCTATTTCATTTGGTTATTCCTGAGTTGTATCATTTTATAATAAACAGGTAACCTAGTAAATAAACTGCTTCCTTGAGTTCTGGCAGTCACTGCAGCAAATTATTGAACCCAAAGAGGGGGTCACAGGAACCCTTCTCATTTGCAACATAAATTGTGAGTAACCTGTTGACCCCCTGCTTATGAGTGGCATCTGAAGTAGTAATGGGGGCAGCTCTGTGGGACTGAGCCCTTAATTTGGGGGATCTGATGCTACCTCTAGGTGTATAGTTCAGAACTGACCAACTTGTAGGGCACCCAATTGGTGTCTGCTGAGAAGGAGAGAATTGCTTGATGTGGGAAAACCATTCCTCTACATTTGGTGGCTGGGAGTGTTGGTGTGAATGTAAAGAGAAACAGAAGAAATAGTTTTTCCTTTCGGACACCAACTCAATATGTCCAACATTGAACTCATGATCCACCACAACACAAAACCCCCTGCTATTTTCTCCATTTCCCTATTTTAAACACCAGCATCTACCAGGTATTCAAACCAGAAAAACAGCAGAAATCTTTCTTCCTTACTCCAACATTCAGTTAATCATGTCTTGTCTATTAGGATTCCTCAACATCTGTTGAATCCATCCCTTTCTTTCTCTCCATCTCTTCTGGCACTGCCCCCACTGCCCTAGTCCAAACTGCCCAGAGCCATCAGATTAATGCAACCATATTCTAACTGGTAATCCCCACTAGTTTGGCCCCTCTACAGTCCATTTTTCCAAACTCAGTACCAGAGGGTTTCTTGCAAAATGCCAATCTGATCATGTCACTGTTTCCCCTTCTATTTAGGATCAAGTCGAGTCCACTGACATGGTTTACAAAGCCAGTTGTCTTGTAATATACTCACTAGTCTCCTCCTCCTGACTGGCATTGCTCCTCTCTGCTTCCCAGGGCTATTTTCTACTCATTCTTCAGATCTCAGTTTATGTTTCTCTTTCTCTAAGATGCCTTCTCAGCCCATTCCTTACCCTAATCTCCTGTTCCTCTACCCCATCCCCCTCTCCCCAGGTCTAAAACAGAACCAAGCCCCAGCAGGCATTTAGCAAAATCCGTTAACCTAATGACCATAAATATATCTGTACTACTGACTGTCACTTAACGTTGATATTACAGAAAGATGCTCCATGTGGCTTTTATGGAAGCAGAAATAAAGCCAATCCAGGTGCAGGCTCTAAAAACCAAACCAAATAAACCCTAAAATAAGGCATCCATCAAACTACCTCCACTCTTTTCCCTTTCTATTTCCTTAAGCCTAAGATTTTTCCTCATATTCTGTCATTTATTTATTCCTGCCCCCCGTACCAATTCCATCTATTGTTTATTTGTCCTCCATGTTTCCTTGAGTTAATTACAACCAACTTTTTCTGGCTCTAAACCAAGTAAAAATTTGAAATCAGAAAACATGGAACAACTCACTTTTACAAAAATGCAGTTAACTGTTAACTCATAGGTCTCATGTTTACCTATAGATTACAACATTTAAGTCTCAAATTACATCCTTGTTAAGAAAGAGTGCATTCAAGTGATGTCTAACACCATAAGACAAGAGTATAAGGTCTTCTAATGGCTATACTCCAATATAAAATAAAACATTAAAAAAAAAAAGAGTACAAGGTCATCTTTTTAACTATTACTTGCATAATCTTCAGTCCACTTCTTTTTTTTGAAAAATAACTCTACAGAGAGATTTTAAATATTCATGAGGTAGTATATACTAACTTTCTA
>SJYC01078591.1:0-19338 GCA_006408675.1 Madoqua kirkii
AAAAAAAAAAGAGTACAAGGTCATCTTTTTAACTATTACTTGCATAATCTTCAGTCCACTTCTTTTTTTTGAAAAATAACTCTACAGAGAGATTTTAAATATTCATGAGGTAGTATATACTAACTTTCTAGTTAATTTCACACCTTAGAGAACTCCTGTTCTCTAAAGAACTCTAGAGAACTCTTGTTCCTAAGTTAAGGGCTGGATGGAAGTTTATAATCGAAAACAGTGAAAAGTCTTTCCCCCTGAAGGGAAACAATCCTTTCCAAATGTAACTAATTTTGCTCTGTTTCCTTTTATCAAGTAGGAAAGAGACTAAATTATTCTTAAATCAGTACTTCTAGGGAGATAATCATTAAGATTCAAGAATTCACATCCAGGATCCTAGAAAACTATGCTTCAATTTTAATTTACAACATAATTAAAGGTTTTAACACCAATTTTTTGTTTTATATTTTATGTTGCCATTTCTCTTAAAAGTTTACTTTTGCAGAATTTTGATCCAGGGAGGATAAAGGATGGTGCTTTGTAAAAGAAAATGTCATCTTGTGGCTCCAACAACACTGATGGGCTAAATATGTTCATAGATTTCTTTAAAAATTCAGAAACTAATATCAGCTTCGGGCTAAGGAAAAAAAAATCAGTTACCTTATTTAAAACACTTAATAAACAAAGCTAAGTACCTTTACATGGGAATTACATACCAGAGATATAGAACTAGTGACCAGCAATAGTATAGATTAGGGGAAAAAAGCTGTGAAGAGAAAATGAGCAGGTGGAAAAAATTTCTGGCTGCATTTCAGAATAATGGTTCACATACTTCTCAAAAGAAAAAAATCTATAGCTTTTCACAGTAGTTCTCAGTAACATAAGCTAATTGTAACTATTTCTTCTACAGGAAAAATTACCAGATTCCCAATTTGGTTGCATGTTAATCTGTCTGTATTTCAGACACTTGTGGCTGTCATATAACGTGCACATCACAGTAATAAGCACTACCTTATTAGAAGTCCTCCATAAGGGAAGTAGAGAAACTGTCAACTCATCCCACTATAGTAAACATGTTATGACAGTGTTTCTAGGCTCTCTCCTATTTTGAAAGCTAATTTTCAGCCTTGGGATGGAGAGCAAGCATAATAAACACAAAAATGAAAGAATCCCTTGGGGTTCGTTCTTTTATCACAGTGAAAAGTGAAAGTGAAAGTCGTTCAGTCACATCTGACTCTTTGGGACCCCATGGACTGTCTTTGGGACCCCATGGATAGTCCATAGAATTCTCTAGGCCAGGGTACTGGGTGGGTAGCCTTTCCCTTCTCCAGGGGATCTTCCCAATCCAGGGATTGAACCCAGGTTTCTCACATTGCAGGTGGATTCTTTACCAGCTGAGCCACAAGGGAAGCTTGTATCTCAGTATCTAACTATAATTCTTGCCAAATTAAAACTGCATTCTTTAACCACATTTGGTTTTGCTTTTGAACAAGGATAATCAACATGTAAGTTAACTATAAAACAACAATCTAAAGCAACAATCATTAATGCTGAAATGGAGCTTTTGGGACTATATTAAGAAAAAATAAGAACCAAGAAAAATGTAACTTAAAAACAGGGAAAAGATCCGAATTGACACTTAAAAAAAATACATACTCAAAAAGCTTATGAAAAGATGTTCAACATCTTGAGTCACGAGGGAAATACAAATCAAAACTATAAAGAGATCCAACTTTACACCCAAAAGAATGGCTATGACTGAAAAAACAGACAATTAACAAGTGTTGACAAGGATGTGAAACCCATTGAAAACCCCATCTGCTGATATGAAGGTAAAACTATGCCATCATTTCCGCCTAGCAATTCCTGACCCAGCAAGTCCTCTCCTGGGTGTATGTCCAATAGAAATGAAAGCATATGTTCCCACAAAAAAACTGTACCCAAAAGTTCATAGTAGCACAATTCAGAATCTCCCAAAAGCTGAACAACTCAAACAGCCATTAATGGATGAATGGATAAATAAAATATAGTATATCCACATAATGGACTATCATTTGGCAGTAAAAAGGAGTGAAGTATTGAGGATACACACTACAATAAGGACAAACCTTGAATACTTACGCTAAGCGAAAGAAACCAGTCACAAAAGACAACATATTACATAACTCCATTTATATTAAATTTCCAGAAGAGACAAGTCTACGGAAACAAAGAAACAGGTTAGCAGTGGTCTAGAGTCTGGGAGGTTAGGAGGAGTGTACAGATAACGGATATAGGGTTTCTTCTGGGAAGGTGATGAAAATGTTCTCAAACTGATTGTGGTGATGGGTGCACAACTCTGCATATACTAAAAACCACTGAACTGAACTGAACGATATGTGAATTATATTGCAATATATAAAATGGCTGAAAATTTTAAGGTAAAAAGTAATCAATATAGATATAATACTGAGTGAACTCCAGGAGTTGGTGATGGACAGGGAGGCCTGGCGTTCTGTGATTCATGGTGTCGCAAGAGTCAGACATGACTGAGCGACTGAACTGAAATGAACTGAAGAGCTAGCTATGAGTCTTAGCCTGGACAACAACAGGGTTTATAGCTAGTAAATGAGTTGGTAGATAAAAGAATTATATATAAGGCATGTAGTATTTAAAAAAAGAAGTACTAACAAGAAGAGAAATAAAAAATTGCTGGAAATTAAAACAAGAACAGAAATTTCAAATGAAGAGATGCATAATGAAAAGGAAAGAGCTGACAGTTAACTTATTGATCCAAAGAATAGATCAAGGAAATAATCTAGAATGTGCAGCAGATAAAATATTTGAAAGTTAGAACAATTGAGATTTACTCTCAAACATATGCAACCCGTCTATTAAGACTTACAGAACAAATGGAGAAAAGGAAAGAATAGTAATGACTTCATAACTAAGATGGAAAAAAGAATTCCTGTCCTAAAAGAACCTAGACAGAATTCAAATTCTGGGTATAAATTGGAAATGCAGCAGATAAAATATTTGAAAGTTAGAACAATTGAGATTTACTCTCAAACATATGCAACCCGTCTATTAAGACTTACAGAACAAATGGAGAAAAGGAAAGAATAGTAATGACTTCATAACTAAGATGGAAAAAAGAATTCCTGTCCTAAAAGAACCTAGACAGAATTCAAATTCTGGGTATAAATTGGAAGTTCACAGAACTTCTGGAGAGAAAAAGAAATCCAGCTTACTTATGGAGGTGTAAAAACCAAAGTGGCTTTTTTCTCATGGTAGAAGTAAATGAAGCAAAATTATCAGAATTCTGAGAGAAAAATTAATTTGAACCTAGGGTCATAAATACTGGAAAACTAACATTCAGAAATGAGAACAAACTTAAAGTTTTTGAAAAATCCAATGACTTAGAAAATTCTCAGCTACAGATCATCTCTGAAAGAATTACTCAAATATTTGGGGGGAAATAAAGAGTTTAAGAAAGAGAAAACCAGGAGTCCAAGAAATAGTAGAAGCAAAGAAGCCAGGAAAGTATAAATTCTGACATAATCCATTTCTAAGAATAGTCAGGAATTTTGAGAGTGTAATGATGAAATATTGATTAAATATAAAGAGCTTATTGTTATGCTATTTATATACACTGTGAACACAATTAACTCTAAGTATTAATAATAATCAATGAAGTTGGAGTTCACCTACAACATTCCAGGTACTGTGCTGGATGCGTTCACATCTAATAGCTAATGTATTCCCCATTATTAAGTTGAAAAGTAAATATTATTCTGTTCTTTACAGAGAAGAGAGGAAAAGTAATTTGACCAAGTTTGCCTAGTCAGTTAGTGGGATTTCCCATTGGGATATGAAGACTTGTTTTCTTGTTCTTTCTTGGTATCATCCTATTCAATTATAACTATGTGATGGTCACATTCTAGTGATCATCCTTTTCTGAGGTCTTTAGAGACGTCTCTACAATACTCTCCTACGCATAATAAACTACTCATTCTTCCATTCCACTTACTTCTCTCACCAAGCACCTCTTCAGTCATATTATCATATCATCTTGCACTTGAACCCATTTTCAAATAAAAACTGAACTGTTTATTCATTGGCCTACACAATAGTATATTACTAGAGAATCAAGCACCAGGTATTATTTATTCATTTACAGGTATTTCTTTCTTTTGAAATCTGGCATTCATTACTTAATTATCAAAGCTCCCAGGCAGACATTTCATTGTTAGCATCTGAATCACTATGAAAAGTTATCTTGGTTTTCTTAGAGTGGTTTTACATTAACGGCTTCCACTAAATAATCTTGCAGAAGCACATGTTGACCTCTTTGAATCTTACCCTCACAATAAATTATGCTCGAAAGGCTCAGTAATATATTCTGTTCCCTTGAGTGATTCTATGTCGGACCCAAAATAGGCAGGGAAGGAGGGGGAAAAATGTACTTTGATAAAGGAAAATTAGTTACCTTCAACTGTATGCATTTTGTTTCTATTACTCATCCTTTCTTATCCTTGTCCCCTTTCTGCATTTTATTTTTATGTTAAGGATGGATTTCTAAAAGACTTACAAACACTACAATAATTTGGATCTCAATTACTCTTCTTGCCATTCCTATCATCCCCTCAGTCACCCAGAGTGAAGTTACTTAGGATGAATTTCAACTCTTTCTCTCTTTTCTCCCGTCCACCTTGAAACCATCATCAAAATTGCCCAGAACCTTTACGTTTCTGGAATTGCCTGTCCCTTTCTCATTCCTTCCAGTCTGGCTTAATGTTAGCTGGTTTCCTTCCCTTTGGTAGCTTCCAACTCATTCTGTGACGAAGGAAGTAGGAGGAAGGAAACCATGGTCACGACTTCTCTTGGGAATGCACGACACTAAAGGGCCCCTCTCCACTTTATCCTAGGTTGTCTTGGAGAATTCGTCTTTAAAAAGCTGAGTCTGCCATTTTATTTTCTACTAGAATCAGTTGAAAGTCATCTTAGACTTCTTGAGTCCTTGCAAACTGCTCATTTAACAAGAGCTTTTTTTTTTTTTTTTTTCCAAAAGATGTTGGCAAGTAGAAATGATTTGATCACTGTCTCACAGAAGTGGAAAGAGAAATTAGGTTCTAAGATTGAGATACTTTAGGCCCAAAAGATAATTTTGCATTCAGTTAAAATTATTCTTTTGAGCTTCCTAGATGGCACTAGTGGTAAAGAACCTGCCTGCCAATGCAAGAGACTTCAGAGACTCAGGTTTGATCCCTGGGTTGGAAGATCCTCTGGAGGAGGATATGGCAACCCCCACCCCCAGTCTTCTTACCTGGAGACTCCCACAGACGGGGGAACCTAGCAGGCTACAGTCCATAGCATCACACAGAGTTGGACACGGCTGTAGCAACTTAACACACACATATGCAAGATTACTCTTTCAAGATCCTTTAACTCATACTAAGTTGAAGCAGAGAAGTGTCATTTATTAACAAGTCCAGTACATCTAGTTTCCACTGTAGAAATGAAAGAGATCACTGCTTCTTCAAACTTGAGAACGAGGTATAGTAGTTAATGGTGTCAATTTTCCATAGAAGCGGCAATATTTATATTTAGTTACTAGATCTGCACAGCAACAAACTGTAGTGTAGCAGTTCTCAAAGTGTGGTTTAAAGATAACTCTTTCAGGGGATTTATGAGGTCAGTACCATGTGCATAATAATATTGAGAAATGGTTTGCCTTTTCTCTTTCTTTCTGTCTTGAGTGTGCAGTGCAGTTTTCCAGAAGTTACCTGACATGTGATAACATCATTTTCCTGATAGTTTACCCTATATGTCCTTTTGTTTTCTTGTGTGATATATGGTGGTGGTGGTTTAGTTACTAAGTCATGCCTGACTCTTTTGACCCCATGGACGATATACCCTGCTAGGCTCCTTGGTCCATGGGATTTTCCAGGCAAGAATACTGGTATTAGGTTGCCATTTGCTTCTCCAGGGGATCTTCCCAAACCAGGGATTGAGCCTGCATCTCCTGCTTTGCAGGCAGATTCTTTACCAACTGAGTCACTAGGGAAGCCCCGTATGATAGATATGACCCGCCGAAACAAAAGTTCTCACAGGTGCTCATTTATTTTTAAGACTTAATAAAGTCCTGAAGCCAAAAAGTTTGAAAACTGCTTCTATTATGCACAAAGAATCAATCACATCTGAGAGGTGGGTGGAAACAGAGACTGATTTCTTGGAGTCCAGCAACTTAAGTTCATGTTCATATAGAGCAGACACTCACTGTGGAAATGTTTAGTGAAACTGCCCTTACTGTTCACACATTTTGTCATTTTCACCTCTCCTAACCCCTCGTTCATGTCATTGACTTTGTATAAGGGGACTCATGAAAAATGGAACTTCTTTGTATACAGATTGCCATGTATTCTTTCTTTTAGAATCAATGTGTTTCTTTTTTTTAATAGGCAAAAAGTAGATAGTATGCTTGTGAGGGACACAAGTGGGAAGTTGAGGGGTCTGTCTAGAATCAATGTTAATCTCTTAAAATGTTCTGTCCTCAGTTGTCTTTTCCAAATACAAATATTCCTCTATATAATTAGGTGTGTAACCTTGTGTGGATGAGTAGACCATAAAAGTGCACCCCGAAAGAGAGCACAATTATCACTGTACGGAGTAGCTGTAGCCCAGCACTGTCTTATGAATGGACTGAGCTCAGGGAGCAGTTAAACCTGGTTTCTTTTGTTGGAAAGGTGGGTTTATTATACCCAAATATCACTTTTTAAAGAAATGTGAAAAATGAACCCATTAAGTTTTTGAGAAGACATGTAGAGAGTCTGTAATTTTTCATTTTGTGATTGGAGAGCCAAAATCAATCTCTAGAACAAAGCCAGTTTATTCTAAAATGAGCCATATGCAGATGAGGGAAGTGACACATTTTTAAAATGCATTTATTTAATTATCTTTTGCAGAAAACGGCAAAAAAAATCACTACACATTTTTCCGATTGGAATTCTTTGGGAAGAGTCTTTTAGCTTTTATTAAGAAGTGTGATGGTGTTAGAGTTTTTTTGTTTTTTTTTTTAATTGTCTGTAGTTCAGTTATTAGGAAATCTTTGATGATGCTTTGCTGAATCAGTCTGTGAAGAAACAGATTCTCAGCTCTATAAAAATTTGTGTTGAAGGATCTGAACCAGTTGAACTACATTCCACTGCTTGCTCAGTCCAGACTGTCCATTCCACCTCATTGTTTCCACTAACCCAGTGTATCATCTCTGGTTAGACTGATTACATTGGGCCAACTTTTATGGAACCACTCACAAATGTACTAATTATCTATTAGGCAGTGGTTCCCATATCCTTCTTGGCTTTGTGGGAGACTCAGGCGGAGATTGGTCACGTCTTCTGCAGTGGGAACAGAGTTTCTATGTGAAGCCAGGAAACACAGGATCACAGCATCCGAGTTAGAAGGACTCGATGTAATGCAGTCATGTTCGATTGCCTCTGATGACAGGAAATCACCTGCCTCCTGTGGCAGAATGCTTGCTGTGTTACTGAAGAGCTCTGACTGATGGAATCTTCTTAGTTCATGTGTACAGAAATGTTCATGTTAAAAGTCAGGTAAATGGTCAAACATAAGTGATACTGGAGACCAAAAGGGGAGAAATGAGTTCAGTTTAGTTCATGTAGTGGTGTTCATGGATTATATCTTCAAGGAAGGTCAATTTTTTTTTTTTTGAGTTTAATGGGATGGGAAGGATTTTGAGAGGCAAAGTGGAGGGGCTTTCTCGATATCAGGAAAGATATGGAGTCAGAAAAAGCTCACAAGCTGTTTGGTGTGAGTCCATAGAGCAGTTACCTTATGTACCTGGCACTTCATGAATTTAGTCATTGAATAAAGGATAGAATTAATGACTGAGGGAATGATGGCAAAAAAGTCTTTCTTGTCCAGACGTGTGGTGGCAAGGGGGCTGTAAAGGAAGGTTGGTGACAAGCAAGCAAGTTGACCCCTCTGGCACTCGAGTCCCAGCCCAGATTCTGCATTTGTGGAGATATCCTTGCGGTGGGGACTGACAGTCACTTATTTTGACTGACTACATAGAATTTTTAAAGCCCACTTTCCGTTTGTGTCTTAATAAAGTGCTGTTTTACATCTCTCTGAAAAAGCGGCAAATTGCTGCCCATCCCTCGAACGGAAACAAAGGCCTTATTCTTATTTTCCTTGAAGAACTCGCATTGACTCTGTGCGCTTCTACCTCCTCTCGACCCCTGCTATTGAAACAGTAAAAATGCCATGTATTTGACTCACTTCCTTCTAGGATGTGTTCTCTTTTGCTTCATTCTAAAATGATGGTGAAGTGTTGGAATTTTGCAGAAAATTCAGCTTCCCACAGTCTCTCTGAGACCCTTCTCTGTTGGAAATATGCCCCTGGTGTCCGGTGGAATTTCAAAGATCCTATAAATGGCTGACCATAGGATATCCGTTTTATAGAAATTCAATCTATGTTATTGCAAATAGACAGTTATGTGTAGGTGTCCGGTTGAAAGAGGACACAGTCCCATTAGGGCTGATCTAAAATAAATCTTTGGCAGAAGAAGGAGAGCTGGTAACAAATTTCAAATGGGCTTTGCCCCTTCCTTCTTCTTTTTCTTCTTTTTGATCTGAAGGATAACATTTTGGTAGAAAGTGCTCAACTACTATTTTAAGACTCGATCCTCACAATTTAAGCTTAAAACTTTATAACTTTGAAGTCAATGAAGCACGAAACATTGTCAACACAAGATGCCCTAAACAATGCTATCTTATTTCCATGTAAAAATGGGATTCAAGCCTGAAAATGAATTGAGTGTACTAGTTCAAGTTTTGACAGTGTATTTTGTGTGTCCTTATCAGCTGTAAAATGCAAATGGCGTTTAGCTACTGTATATTTAATCCAAGACACAGACATCTAACAAGGCTAAGAGAAGTGAAATAGAAGTCCTTTGCAGCTAAGAACATCGAAGTGGAAAAGAAACAAAAACAGCAAGCTCAACTCACAGACTCAAAGGAAAATGGACTAGAAAATAGCATTGTAAGTGCTATTTTATCCCAAACTCATGCACAGAGCTGTATGACTAGTCTTTCTGAGCATGGAAAGAAATCAAACATGTACCTGAAGAAATATGTCGAGAATAATCCAAATTTAGGAATGTGCTGCAGCTGAAATATAGTCTCGCTGATGTCTGCTGTAGGTTGAAAAGGAACATCTTATGGACAATTGATTGTTTCTTGAAATATAATAAAAACAAGCTTTGAAAATGTGTATATAAGAAACATTGACCTATATGGAAAGAAAAGGCAGCATTTACTTTGTAATGCTATCAGGTAGTAATTCAATTTCCCGTTAACCGAACTTCAAGTATTCTGTTTGGGGTCATAGATTGGTGGTGCTTATCATATAAATTGGCCAATAAGATTTGCAAATAATACTTTTAGTGCTTGGTTTTGTGGTTGTAGCTCTAGAAAAGAAAATCAATTTAATCCCATGCATTGGTTTTCTTCTTAAAATTCATGCAATTTGAATATGACTGACAGGGCATGGCATCATTATGCAGTCGGTTAGATGGACCGATTATGCTTATGAATACAAGAATGGAGTGAATGAAAGCAATGTGTAATTGATTCTACTTCTGGTCTGACTGTTCATTAACAGTTTGAATGTGGCACAGTTGCTTCTCAAATGGAAAACGATGAGAGCAACCTATATAGGTTCCCTCATTTGTTTCAAAACTCATTATGCTAATACTTTTTCATGAAATATTTTGGCTGCATTTGTTTTATCAAGCAGAAGTCTGATCGAATCTTCGTAAATGATCCTACTGCTTTCAATATTTATTTGGCCTTCCACCTGCACAGTTTTCAATTTACACATTTAGAAATGAAAGCAGGCTCCCTCCGGCACTCCCTTCAAAGCAAACCTTCCATCCTACCCTCCTTTTCTATAGACTGGAGACTAATTTCCCAGGATAGATCAAGGTGGAGCAGCACAAGGTGGCGGTTATAGCTTAAAACAAAAGAGCTGATTTACAGGCTGATTGATTTCAGAAATAGATGAACAAAAACAGGCTCATTTGTCTCGCCACAGGTTGGGCAGATGAAGCACGAAATGCCGGCTCACTTTCCATACTTCTTGCAGGGGTTGCATTTGAGTGCTGATGGAATGTGCAGATCACACCGCTGTTTTCCTGGCTTTCCTCAGTTGCCTAAGAAAGGGCTTCAGGTGCACAAAGGCTGCTCTTCCTTTCTGGAATGCAGAGCCAAACATCTCAGGGAAACAGCATTATTGTCATGGCTCGCAGGGAGCTGTAATGCTGATTCTGTACCAGTAATCCCTGCCCTCTCACTTGCCTACAAGTTTCTGCCAAATTTTGAGACAGAGGAAAAAAACAAAATTTGTGCAGGGCCAGGCACTTCGATCTAGGAACTACAGTTGTACTGTGAGCTCCAGATTGGATTGTATTTGCAATTAGTAAGCATTTTAATTTCATATTCAATCTTCCTCCAGTTCTGGTTTTTAAAAAAATTAAATCAGCAGTGGACTTATTAAAATAATAGGTCTGAGAACTTCATACGGGAAGTAGATTTCTTTTTTCTCATTAAAACTTACAAGATCTACTCTTTCAGTCACTTTCAAATATGCAATATGGTATTATCAATGGCAGTCACCATACTGTGCATTATATTCCCAGAACTTGTTTATTTTATCACTGAAAGTTTGTACCTTTTGACCTCCTTCATCCATTTCATGTCTTCCTTTCTGTCCCCTGCCTCTGACAAGCACCAATCTGTTCTCTGTGTCTATGAGATTGCTGTGTGTTTTTTAAAATTCTACGTATAAGTGAGATGGTGCAGTATTTGTCTTCCTCTCTCTGATTTATTTTACTTAGTGTAATGCGCTCAAGTTCCATCCATAGTCTCATGAATGGGAGAACTTTCTTTATTTTTATGGTTGACTAGTATTCCATTGTGTATGGAATATATATATATATATATATAACCTATTTTCTCTATCCATTCATCCATCATTGGAAACTTCGGTTATATCAATGAACTGTGCCATGCTTAGTTGCTCCATCATGTCTGACTCTTTGTGACCCCATGGACTGTAGCCTGCTCCTCTGTCCATGGGGATTCTCCAGGCAAGAATACTGGAGTGGGTTGCTCTGCCTTCCTCCAGGGGATCTTCCAAACCCAAGAATCAAACCCAGGTCTCCTGCATTTCAGGTGGATTCTTTACCATCTGAGCCACCAGGGAAGCCCAAGAATACTGGAGTGGGTAGCCTGTCCCTTCTCCAGGAGATCTTCCCTACACAGGAATCAAACTGGGGTCTCCTGCATTGCAGGCAGATTCTTTGCCAGCTGAGCTGCCAGCTGGGCTATTGTAAACAGTACTGCAGTGAACATGGAGAGGCAGATACCTGTTGGAGATGCTTTTATTTCCACTGAATAAATACCCAGAAGTGTAACTGTTGGATCATATGGTAGTTCTGTTTTTAATTTTTTGAAGGACCCCCATACTGTTTTCATGAACACCTGCATGGAAATAGTCATATCAATTTTTCCTATGGTACCTTATTTATCTACCTAAAAGACTTCGTATTTGATAAAACTGCTAACTCCAAAGAAAGCCCCAGGTGTCTGGGGAATCCTTCATTGTGCCCATTTTGAAACGTGTCCACAGTCCACTTGAAATGGGTGGAGGTGGGTGACAGCTGTGAGCAATCAGGGTACAGTGGCGACACTGTGTCAGTCCCAAGGCTGAGACAGAAAAGATGACACAGCTTCCAGTTCTGGCACTGGTTCTTGAAGCCCGGTGCTGTCCCGTGAGCAATCTGACTATTCTGAGGATTCATGAGAAAACCCAAACCGGCCCCCTTGGTGAGTCCCTGCCCAGCCTTAGCTGCTGTTTATCTGTGACTGTAGCTGGGGTCCATGCCTGCCAGACCCTCCAGCTGAGCCATTTCAGAATTTTTGATCCAAAGAAGTCATAAAAATAATCAAGTGGTGATTTTTGTTAAGAAGACATGTTTTTGTTTGAAGATTTTGTTTGAAGACTTTGTTAAGATAAAATGTGTTACCAAGTTTTACGGTAGTTTCTTGCATAGCGATAGCCAAGGAGAATTTGCATGTATACAAAGTATGAAGCTGAAGTAATAGAATTCATGGTAAGCATGGAAAACTTTGTATATACAAATGTATGCGATTTCCTTCAGCAAACAGTTGTGTTGAGAAAAGTTAATTCACAGTCATATTGCCTTTGTGACAGTGGTCTCCCTATATTGATCTGTGACTTTGGGTCTAATTCTTTCTCCTACGGATCTACTGAGCAAGGGAAAAATGGTTTAAATTTTCCATATTGTCCTTTTCATCTCTAAAAATTCTTGACTACTGTCTCAAATTCTTTGGTAACTGAGATACCTAAGATGTAACCTGTCCTACATGTCCACTTATAAGGTAGGTTGGACTCAGTTTGCATATTAAAATCATGATAAAACTTTAAATATAGGTACAAGGGGCTTCCCTGATAGCTCAGTTGGTTAAGAATCCACCTGCAGTGCAGGGTTTGATTCCTGGGTCCGGAAGATCATTTGGAGAAGGGACAGGCTACCCACTCCCATATTCTTGGGCTTCCCTTGTGGCTCAGCTGGTAAAAAAATCTGCCTGCAATGCAGGAGACCTGGGTTCGATCCCTGGGTTGGGAAGATCCCCTGGAGAAGGGAAAGGCTACCCACTCCAGTATTCTGGCCTGACGAGTTCCATGGACTGTATAGTCCACGGGGAACAAAAGAGTCAAACTCAACTGAGCGACTTGCACTTTAAACCCGTATCTTACCTGCTTTGGGAAATCATGTTGCAATCATGTTGCAATTCTTGTTATTATACACAAAAACATTAATGTGTGTGTGTGTGTGCTCATGCATGTGCATGCAAGCCTATGCTAAATACAACTTCAATTCAGTTCATTTCAGTTCAGTTCAGTCGTGTTCATTTCAGTTCAGTTCAGTCGCTCAGTTGTGTCTGACTCTTTGCGACCCCATGAATCACAGCATGCCAGGCCTCCCTGTCCATCACCAATTCCTGGAGTTCATTCAAACTCATGTCCATCGAGTCGGTGATGCCATCCTGCCATCTCATCCTCAATCATCCCCCTTTCCTCCTGCCCCCCATCCCTCCCAGCATCAGAGTCTTTTCCAATGAGTTAACTCTTTGCATGAGGTGGCCAAAAGTACTGGAGTTTCAGCTTAAGCATCATTCCTTCCAAAGAACACCCAGGGCTGATTTCCTTCAGAATGGACTGGTTGGATCTCCTGGCAGTCCAAGGGACTCTCAAGAGTCTTCTCCAACACCACAGTTCAAAAGCATCAATCCTTTGGCGCTCAGTTTTCTTCACAGTTCAACTCTCATACCCATACATGACCAATGGAAAAACCATAGCCTTGACTAGACAGACCTTTGTTTGCAAAGTAATGTCTCTGCTTTTGAATATGCTGTCTAGGCTGGTCATAACTTTCCTTCCAAGGAGTAAGTGTCTTTACCCTAATCTCCCTCTATTTTGTCTTTCTGTGTCATAGCAGTTCTCACTTTAAAACCAGGTTTGTCTGAAATAAACATCTGCATGAACTCACTAATAAGGTTTCTGCCTATTTTGATCACAAGAGATCATCGTCAGCATTATCTGAACAAGGGTTTAAATACTGTTTAAAGGTGTTAAAAGTTAAAATCAACATTTGGGGATTTTCTCAATATCAAATAATACTCTTGACATTTAGCAGACAATCAACAAAGATTTTTCTCTTCCTGATTTCTTTTAATTGGAAAAGACCTTGATGCCGGGCAAGACTGAGGGCAGGAGGAGAAGGGGACGACAGAGCATGAGATGGTTGAGTGACATCACCGACTCAATGGACATAGGTTTGGGTGGACTCTGGGAGTCGGTGATGGACAGCGAGGCCTGACGTGCTGCAATTCATGGGTTCGCAAGGAGTCAGACACTACTGAGAGACTGAACTAAACTGAACTGCTCAGTTCTACCATCTTTTCCTCATCTCTTAGAAATTCACAGCCGTTAGATCTCCAAAAATCTCTTCTCTATCATTTACATAATTTTTATTTCTTTATATCTTTTTCTATATTTAGAAATGTACCTAGTACTAATAATACTGATCTTCCAATTTTTTCATTGTTTTTCAGCCTTGTCCAGTCTGGTGTTTATTCCTCCTATTGAGTGTTTTATTTCTATGATTGTATTCTTAATTTTCAGTTTATTTTTTGAAATGTTTAAACATACACATGGTCATGGTCCAGTAATAGTTTTGTTTTATATATATGTGTGTATATATATATATATATATTCCTTTATGTATTCTTGATCATCTCTCACATATTTTTGTAGGTATTTTTCAGACTGTTTTATTAATTCTATTTTATGTGCCATGACATATCAAATCATGAATTTTACTGACCACTTTTTAATGTTTTCATGTGGTTTATACTTTTGGTTTGTGGACACATTTTGAATGGAAGTCTCTCTCTCTTTCTCTTTCTCTCTCTCTCTCCCTCTCCCTCTCTCTCTCCCTCTCTCTCTCTCTCTCTCTCTCCTTATCTCTCTCTTTCCCCCCACCGGAGGTAGAGGTGTATATGCTTGTCTTTATGTGCTCTCCCATGTCTGTCCTTTTCTGCCTTCACCTGGCCCCTGTAACTCCTGGCCAGAACCAGGTCTTGTATTGAGATCAAGGAGTTCTCACCCTCAGGAGTGCTCATAGATACAAACACTGAACCAAGAGATTCTCCTGTCCCATAACTGAAAGGCACACAGCTTCACGTAAAGTAAGAAGCAGCAGCTCCTCACACCAGCGGGGAGACACGCGCTTCAGAACTTCTTAGAAACAGTGATCCTAGCACTATTAGGGCAGTTTAGTCCTAATTAAGCCACAGAGTCCAACCTCATGGCCCCCATCTCCTTAGGAACCTAGAGTCTGTGAGGTTTCCTCCACAAAGGTCAGTCCCGTATGTCTTTTCATTTTCTGACTCACAGAGATGTGTATCCTATTTTTGAACTATTGTGGAGGGATTTTTTATCCCTTTAATTATGTTTTACCTATCATTTCTGTATCTGGGAAGCTGTAGAACTGAGTGGCCTCAAAGCATAAACTTCAAGTCTCCTTCTGACATGTTATCCATCATTCAAAAATCAGATGTTGGCTGTTTCGCCTCCCTGTCGTGGTCCATGGCTATTCCTCTGGTTGAAATACACGGATATGCTTCTGTCATACTAGGTCTCAAAGGTTCCACTTACGCCTCTTCTTTTTCAACACTTTTTCCATGATAAAATCCACCATTTCTCCCAACTCCATTTTTTGCTCCTCACCTCATAGACTGTACTTCTTGAGAGGAGAAGTTGAGTTGATTTCATCTTACATTTTTTTTTAAATTTCATTATAAGTGCTTGGTCAATATTTATTGAATGAACAATTAATGAATGCATATTTGTTTGAGGTTTAGAAGACACAAATACACAAGGTCTTATTTTGACTTCCCTAAAATCTACCAGCCAGTCTAAAAATAAAAAGTGAAACTAAAACAATCTTTCTCTTCAAGACACTCCAAACTCCTAAACCTATACTCAGATGTCCCAAAAATGTGTAGAAATTTTGCAGTCTTCCAGTTCTGTGAAACCTGAAGCAGTTTGTTCTCTTTGCCATTCTGAAAGATAAATAGGATTTGTGGAGAAATTATGCAAACTTTCCCTGGAAAATAAAAAGATTTCTAAAAAACCCACAGGCAAACTTCTGAAAAGCCAAAGTCAACTAGCTTCATTTTACATGCTGAAGTTTCTGCACTTTGCTATAAAATAATGTGGATGATTAAATCTCCCTAAAATTTAAGAAAATCAAAGTGCACACTTCACCAAAGAATATTAATATTCCATATATGTGTGTATAGATATTTACTTATATATGTGTATATGCCTACATGCATGTGAACAAGACTAACATCTTTGCAACTGAATTAATAAATGGGTAAATGAGAGAATTCAGGCAGTAGTTATTTTTTAGATAACTGACACTTATACTCTAAAACAACTTATAGTTCTCTCCAACACAACTTGCTTCCAAGACTCCATGAATTTGTAATACTATCTATGGAATAGCCTTCCCTATGTTGATTAGGTTGCATCTCAGCTTAAATCCCACCTCCTCTGGGCAGCCTCTAACTCCTAG
Source organism: Madoqua kirkii (assembly GCA_006408675.1). Classification (NCBI taxonomy): domain Eukaryota; kingdom Metazoa; phylum Chordata; class Mammalia; order Artiodactyla; family Bovidae; genus Madoqua; species Madoqua kirkii. The sequence continues at coordinate 16,221 of SJYC01078591.1, forward strand.
TCTAGCCTTATTGCCCTTTTCACACCTCTCTCAGGACAAGTATTGAGATTATTTCTTCCTACGTCTTTCCTCCATCAAACTGTGGCTCATCTAAACTTGAAGTCAAGTGTTTTCATCTCTGAATCTCAGGGTAGCCCTGTGTTTGACACATGATAGATATGCATTACATTTTTGATGAATGAATAAGAGAATAAAACCCATGAGTAGAATTACTCTGAAATCTACTTCCATCAAAGAATGAAACAATTAACAGCTTCTGCTTTATCAAAAGAGATCTCTGCTATACACAGTCTAAAGGGCTTCTGTGAAAGGATTGCTAGCTTTTAGTATGAACACCGTGATCCTTCTAAAATTAAAAAAAAAGGCACCCCTCCCCTTAAAAAAATCTCAGCCATTTTACACCAGCAAATAAACACTCAAATGATATGTTTTTCTATTAAAAACTCATGGGCCTTAAATTTCTTTTTAATCACAGGCTTTAGTATTATTACACGTGTTCCATTAACAGGCATATCCAATGAATTCCCTTTCATAAACACTAGCAAGTTCAGTGCAAACCAGCCAGGTGATTAATTTATAATTCCTGACACATTAGGGAGGTGGGCTGGAGGTAAGAAGTAGCCAGAAGCCCTAGGATGGATGGCCTTTTATGCCAACACCGTGGACACACACAGAGACGGGCCATGCAAACACCTGAGACACGTACACATACACACACGCATATACATGCCACCCATGAACACTCACTGTGCTGAACTGGCCCTAGATCCAAATGTGACAAACCAGTGCCTGAAGGCAAATAGCTGAGTCTAAACTGTTGCAGGTTCCTTTTCACATAAAAATAATAATATGAATAAAAATCACTGGAGTTTCGCCAGAGGCTAATGCAGCACAATTTCTAAATTCAGCATCCTCCTTCCCACCACCCCGCCAACCCTCCCTACTTGCTCCAACACCTCCTTCTTGCCTTTCTAGGCAGATTAAGAAGTCTACCTCGAATAAGAAGTCATTCAGTATCTGCTTCAGTCTCTGATGCCCAACGCATTAGGCTCTCTCCCTAAACCTCAGGGACAGAGATTCACTATGTAAGAAGGAAAAGAGACTTCGGATTTGAATTCAGTAGCCACTAACTTGCTGTGTGGTTTTAGGAGAGTCAGATCCCCTCTCTGAAGGACATACATAAATTTCCACATGAGTAAATGAGAAGGTTGGTTATGGGGATTCCTTCCCTTCCTAAGTTTTTTATTTCATGTAGAAATTTAGAGTATGGATGCTGGAGCCAGACTGATGGGGTTCAAATCCCAGTCCTTTATTTGATTTTAAATAATGATGATGAAAATAATAAGGATAGGCATGGATAAGTATATACTACCTCATAGAGCTAGAGTGAGTTGAATGACATATTCTATATTAAATATTTGAAAGAAAGGCCTGGCCCACTGTAAGCCCCATATAAACGTTGGTTGCTATTACACTATAAACATTAAAAAATGATTTCTGAAAGTCATACTGTTAAGCTTGTCTTGTATTTATATTTCAGAAGAAGGGCATGATAAACCAAAGCAAAAAGATTAACATACACTTCTGGAGCAACGACAGGACAGTTGTTCCACCTAATCCTTAAAACCCATGAGTTTTAGACCTCACAAATCAATTAGGCATGCTGAGCATTCTGCTGGTGTTTCTGGGAGGGTAAGGACAAGAACAGGAGAGCAGCCTTCAGGAATTAAGGGCACCGGCAAAGCAGAGGACTCACACAGAGCCCTGGACACGTAGCTTCTGGCAGCATTTGTGTGTCTTCATCTCTCAATTTCATGGTCCCCCAAAAAAATCACCCATAAAAAGCCCAGAAAATAAATGAATATGGAAACTGAATGGCTTGGTGGTCCGTCTGGATCAAGTCGCACCGTGGCATCCTGGGATGATGGAAGCACGAAGCTTCAAGACCTTCCCTGGGGCATGGAAAGGGGATGGAAATGATATTTCAACCTTCTGAGCTATCAATACAGAAACCTTCGCAGAATCTAAGTCCAGGACAGAAAAACAAACAGTTCAAAATATTCAGTCTTCCAGTATCCTGGTTCCTAAGGAGATTTCTCCTAAATGAGTCACTGGAAACTGCTCTTTTAAAAACGGGTATTTATTTTTTCTTTTATAAAAGTCTGAATATATTGCTTAGTAATAATAACAAGGGAAAAAATAACAGTGATGTAAACCGAGGCTAGAGGATTGGACAGCAGGATAATTATCCTTGATCTCTGTTCTCAGGTGGAGCCCAATGACACACCTCTGTCTTTCCTTATCCCCTTCTGTAAAAGAGCACTCTCCTGGGAATCTGGAGTGAGACTCTCATCTCCAGAATATCCAGTGAAGAGTTGCATGCTCCTGAGAAATGTCTTAGCCTCTTTGCGCCTAGTATGCAACCAATTAGGTCCATCTCAGCCCCTGTGGTCAATAGTTTCAGGCTGCTATTCACTGGTTCCCACCCTCTGTTGGTCAAAGATGGCTTCTGTGAGATGCTTAACACCCTTGCACATCCAGGCTTGCATGTTCCTTCATCAGAAGGGGCATGGTCCGTCAGATGTCTGCAGTTCGGTCAAAGCGGAAGAAGAAGGATGCTCCCCAGGCACAAGAGGTGTCTGATACACAGCCTCTTATAAGACTACAGCTCCCCAGGGTCCTGTACCACACAGCAAACGTTAACATAAATTATGGATTCTAGTAAATAATAGCATATCGGTATTGGCTCATCAATTGTAACACATCAATTGTAACACATGGGCCACACTAATATAAGACATTAAAAATAGAGGAAACTGGGGGACTTCCCCGGCAGTGCAGTGGTTAAGAGTCTGCCTTCCAGTGTTGTGGACATGAGTTTGATCCCTGGTTGGTGAACTAAACACGCAGGCCCAGACTAGAGAGAAGCCTGCGCACCACAGTGAAAGATCCTGCAGGCCGCAGCTAAGACCCCGTGTGGCCAAATAGATGAATGAGTGTCTTTTTAAACATATAGAGAGGAAACTGTATACAAGGGAAGAAGGGACATATGGGAACTTTCTGTGCTTTGTGGCCCAGTTTTCCAACCCCGCCCCCCACCTCCCAACCCCCCTCCTCC
>SJYC01078592.1:0-33116 GCA_006408675.1 Madoqua kirkii
GCAAGAAGATGAGCACAGGGGCCCGGCTGCAGGCCGCCAACCAGGGAGGTGAGGAGGTGTAAGGGGAACTTCCCAAGGATTGTGCTTAGTCGCTCAGTTGTGTGTGACTCTTTGAGACCCCATGGACTATGGCCCACCAGGCTCCTCTGTCCACGGGCACTCTCCAAGCGAGAATACTGGAGTGGGTTGCCATGCCCTCCTCCAGGGAATCTTCCCAACTTAGGGATCAAACCCAGGTCTCCCACACTGCAGACGGATTCTTTATCGTCTGAGTCACCAGGGAAGCCCTCCAGGGACTTGGCAAGGGGAAATAGTGGAGGGAAGGCAGCAAGAGGGTGCAAGGGGTATGCTCAGGGTTCTATCTCTGGCAGCTGCTGTGTTGGCTAGGGAGTTGTGGGTTGGGGGTCGGTGTGGTGGTTGACTTGGACAAAAGTTCTGCTAGTGGTAAAGGCTTTGAAAATAAGTGAAACAGGGGAAATGCTTCTGAACACATAGATATTGAAACCTCCAAAAGTCCATGGTTGGTGGGGATCCAGACCCGGGGAAAGAATCTCAGAAGGCCAAGGGAGAGGCACGGGGCCCTGGGGAAGAGGAGAGGAGCTTAGGGAAGGCCTCCCAGAGGTTGTAGACCAGAACTCCTGCCCAGTAGCCTCCTGGCTTCCCAGTCTCTTCCTAGGCTGTAGCTCAGCAGGCCTGGGGAGGTATTGGTTGCAAGCGAGGTATGGGTAGTGTGTCCTCCTCCAGGTTGCAGACTGCTCACTTCTTCCACTCTGTATCACACAGCAGAGAAAGGGTAAACCAGATCTCTGGCTCCTTTCTATTAAGGACATTAATCCAATTCATGACAGTCTCATCCTGAGAACCTTATTACCTCCCAAAGACTCCACTTCCTAAGAGCCTCAAATAGGGAGTAAGATTTCAACATATGAATATTTGAGTTCAGTTCAGTCGCTCAGTCGTGTCCAACTCTTTGCGACCCCATGAATTGCAGCACGCCAGGCCTCCCTGTTCATTACCATCTCCTGGAGTTCACTCAGACTCACGTTCATCGAGTCCGTGATGCCATCCAGCCATCTCATCCTCTATCGTCCCCTTCTCCTCCTGCCCCCAATCCCTCCCAGCATCAGTCTTTTCCAATGAGTCAACTCTTCGCATGAGGTGGCCAAAGTACTGGAGTTTCAACTTTAGCATCATTCCTTCCAAAGAAATCCCAGGGTTGATCTCCTTCAGAATGGACTGGTTGGATCTCCTTGCAGTCCAAGGGACTCTCAAGAGTCTTCTCCAACACCACAGTTTAGGGGCACACAAACATTCAGCCCATTCTTGCCCACAGAGCTTATTTTTTTATGGCACTCATAGTTATCTGATACAGTATTATTATACTTAGGTTTATGTTTATTAATGATCAGTGAGATCTGCACCTCATTCCTGACACAGGCACCCACTTTGAGGATAGAGGTGTTTGTAACTTCTGTTCAGAGGTATAATCCCCAATCATGCCTCTTACAGGACAGCCACATGATAAGTACTTTAGAAATCGATGATAAGTGGATAAGTAGTGTGAGTGGCCTCTTCAGCAAGCTGATTGGAGAGCAGAGAACCCAGTGAAAATGGGGAATGACCCTTACAAAGGAAAGGGATGGGGAAGGTTTAAACTGGTGACTGCTTTTCTGCAAAAGCTAATCAAGTTCCTCACCCCACTCTCCATCCACATGAAATCAGAAAGAAATTGATCTAAATTAACTAAAGCCAACTGAGCAGCCCAAGTCAATGGCAAGAGGTACAAATTATCAAAAGATACCAACCTGAGCAACCTTTAGCCACAGCCCCAGCTGAAGATCTCACAGCAACCTTGAGATTGTGATTCCAAGAAGAGTGATTCCTACCTCCCCTGGATTCCCTGAAAAAGTTATCTGATACAGTATATTATACTTAGGTTTATGTTTATTAATGATCAGTGAGATCTGCACCTCATTCCTGACACAGGCACCCACTTTGAGGATAGAGGTGTTTGTAACTTCTGTTCAGAGGTATAATCCCCAATCATGCCTCTTACAGGACAGCCACATGATAAGTACTTTAGAAATCGATGATAAGTGGATAAGTAGTGTGAGTGGCCTCTTCAGCAAGCTGATTGGAGAGCAGAGAACCCAGTGAAAATGGGGAATGACCCTTACAAAGGAAAGGGATGGGGAAGGTTTAAACTGGTGACTGCTTTTCTGCAAAAGCTAATCAAGTTCCTCACCCCACTCTCCATCCACATGAAATCAGAAAGAAATTGATCTAAATTAACTAAAGCCAACTGAGCAGCCCAAGTCAATGGCAAGAGGTACAAATTATCAAAAGATACCAACCTGAGCAACCTTTAGCCACAGCCCCAGCTGAAGATCTCACAGCAACCTTGAGATTGTGATTCCAAGAAGAGTGATTCCTACCTCCCCTGGATTCCCTGAAAGCAGTGAGCACTGGGAAAGGACCTTGAGACAGCCTCATGGTGATGCTGATGAAGAGAGGAAGCTAAAGTAAGATGTGACGTGTGTAGGGCTTACTATGCTAATAGCCGTGCTCGAAGTGCTGAATGTGGATTCGCACATGTAATCGTCACAGCATCCCTGGGAGACAGAAGGACTGTCATCCTCGTTGTAGCAGGGACAGTGTCAGATGTCCATTTCATATCTGCATATCCCCACCACCCAGCAAAAGCCACTTGTCTCAACACCATTCTCCTTGATTTAAAAAAAAGTGACCCTCAGCCTGGATTCTGGCTAATGGAAGGTAGGCCAAAGGGATGACCCACTTGGGTGGGGCTCCCCTTCAATTTTCCACACTCTCCTTCATCAGATAGTAATGTGAGAAAGACAGAGAGTGTGAGTGTGTCAAGCCACTAAGAGTTCCTGTTATAGCATGTGTGTGCAAGCTCAGTCGCTCAGTCATGCTTGACTCTTTGAACCCCTTGTACTGTAGCCCGCCAGTCTCCTCCATCCATGAGATTTCCCAGGCAAGAACACTAGAGTGTGTTGCCATTTCCTCCTCTAGGACATCTTCCTGATCCAGGGATCAAACCCAAGTCCCCTGCATTGGCAGGCAGATTCTTTACCGCGGCCTCACCTGGGGAATTCTCCTGTGACAACACTGGCATTAATTATCCTGGCTAATCTCACCATTGGGGCAGAGTTACAGGGACTTGGTCCAATAGGTATCGGAGCTGGCGTTTGAACTCAGGCACTCAGCCCGAGCCCATGAGCTTAATCCCCTGAGAGTGTGGGTTCTGAGGAGACCAAGGTCCCTTCATTCAGCCATGTCCACTGATAGAAGGGAAGCTCCCAAGCCTACATCAGGAAATGTCTCACACTTTCAAGATCTGCAGGTAGGCAGAGCAAACAGGTTTTACAGAAGGAGGTGGCTCAGGAATTCTGTGTCTACACATAAGTTACATACTTAGTTTTGATGCAGACTGGTATATAGCATTTTCTGTTCATTAAATTCCTCAATATAACTATATGGTAAGAATGCACGTCTTGTATTTCATACAGTCCCAGGAGTGCTAGGAAAGGGGATTATGCCACCCAGCAACACTGCATGAAACTAATTAACTGGAAGAATTTACAAATGCTTACAATGTTATGGTACTACGTGACTACATGTGCAGGAAAAGAAGGCGGTAGGAATGGACAAGAAGGGTCTATGGGAAAATGGAAGGATGCATCGGTTCATACCCAGTGCAAGCCCTTAGGGAGAAATATCTGTGTAATGTATTTCATTCCATCATTCACAGAACTAGAACAGATGATCTTAAAATTTGTATAGAGACACAAAAGATGCAACACTGTGAAAGCGGCATTATTTTTCCCACTGTGTAGACGAGGAAGCTGAGGATCAGGGTGGCAGATAAATTTCTGTGTGCCTACATGCTTAGCTGCTTCAGTCGTGTTTAACTCTGCAACCCTGTGAACTGCAGCCTGCCAGGCCCTCCATTCATGGGATTTCAAAGGCAAGAATACAGGATAGGTTGCCATGCCCTCCTCTGGGAGACCTTCCTGACCCAGGGATCAAACCCACATCTCTCAGCTCTCCTGCATTGGCAGGCTGGCTCTTTACCCCTGGTGCCACCTGGGAAGCCCAAATAACTAAGGCTCCTCAGTTCACATGGGGTAGGGGAGTAGATGAAAACCAAAACCAGCTCATCAGGGAAAGGTGGGGAAGGGATAAATTAGAAGTGTGGGACTAACAGATACACACCACTGTATAGAAAAGAGATAAAATACCAGGATTTACTGTATAGCATGGGGAACTATGTTCAGTATTCTATAGTAACCTATAAGGACAAAGAATCTGAAGTCTTTTCACTGGATGACTTTGTTGTACACCTGAAACTAACACAGTATTGTAAATCAACTATAGCTCAATTTAAAAAGAGGCAGATCTGCATAGCCCAAGCTTTTTCACTAAAATCCTTAACCCTCAAATAAGAAAACTGTTTTTAGCTGAAACACACAGTGATAGAAAAAAAAAAAAAGGACATGTAAAATGTACTGGAGCACATACCTCCCTCATAGAGGAGTTATATTCTGATAAAACCGAAGCAAATTCAATTTTCCTATTGACTCTCAGAGTTAGGAAAATGAGCTAAATTCTTATTTGGAACAAGGAGCAAGTCCAGTAATAGATAACCTTCACTGAGTATTCAGTAGGTGCTAAATGTATTTTATGCAGTTTTTTCACATTTACAACAAAACCTGTGGGATACTATTATTAATAATAATAAAGTGTATTTAGTCATTATTCCCATGTTTAGAGGTTAGGAAACTGGGAGTATCAAAGGATAACTTACTTGCCAATAGACACACAGCTGACCTTAGCCAGAATTTAAACACAGGTAGTCTGAGGACAAGAATAATAGCATCAGTGATGCTTATTTAAAGATTACTACTAGCCAGGCTTCCCTGGGCTTCCCTGGTGGCTCAGAGGTTAAAGCATCTGCCTGGAATGCGGGAGACCAGGGTTCAATCCCTGGGTCAGGAAGATTCTCTGGAGAAGAAAAATGGCAACCTGCTCCAGTACTCCTGCCTGGAGAATCTCATGGAGGGAGGAGCCTGGTAGGCTACAGTCCAGGGTGTCGCAGAGTCAGACACGACTGAGTGACTTCACTTTCACTTTCACTAGCCAAGCACCATGCTAAGCATGTTTCATATATTAACGTGTTCAATCCTCAGAATAACTCCACTATTATCCCATTTTATGGATGAGCAAAGTGAGGCACAGAGAAATTATTAAAAAGTAAGATTAAGAAATCTGTACAAGTCTACACAGTTTGGTAGAGCCAGAATTCAGATGCAAGCAGTGTGGCTCCAATGCCTGTGCTTATAACTGCCACACTCAAGTGTCCTCTCTTAGCTGGAGGTCAGAACTGCACAATGTGTCTCTGCTGTATTTAAAGGCAGCATGGTTCCTCACCCTCCACCCATAGTCACCTGCCTTCAGTCTCTGACTCTGAACTGCTAAAGATTGAAAATATGTGTATCTCCCCACAAATTCCTGTGTTGAAGCCCTAACACCCAATGTAATGACACTAAAGCCTTTATAAGAAAAGACACCAAAGAGTTTGGGCTCTGTTTCTGTCTCTCTCTCTCTCTCTGCCTCTCCCTCTCTCTCTCTCTCCACTATGGTCATGTGAGGACACAGCATGAAGGCAGACATCTGTAAGCCAGGAATAAGGCTCTCATCAAAAGCTGAATCAACCAGCATTAGGATCTTGGACCTTCCAGCCTCCAGAACTATGAGAAAGAAATGGTTGCTGTTTAAGCCATTTGGTCTATGGCATTTTGTTATGGCAGCCCGACTGGTACTCCTCCTGCACCTGACACCTTCAGTTTCATCAGAATTGCATCTCTCAGCATCCTAGGACTTAGCTCCACTCTCCCTTTTACTTGGCTATTCCAAGGGCATGAGAATGACACAGGTTTGATGCACTGTTGAGACTGAAGCTACTAGTTCCCCAGAGGCTGTCTCTCTCTGCAGAGACACCTGAGCAGGAACGTGATCCACATCCAAGGACTTACAATGGATAAAACCAAAGGCATTCCTCGCTTCTTCCTCGTATCAGTTATCTACTGCTGCCTAATGAATGTACAACAGCTTAAAACAATAACATTTATCATCTCATAGGTTCTACTGATCTAGAATCGGAGCACAGCTTAGCTGCTCTTCTAGCTCAGGATCTCACAGCTATTGGCCAGGGCAGCCGGAGTCATTTTGGCTCCAGATAAGGGTAGGGGTGGTGAGGGGCTACAGAGAGAAGCTGCTTCCAAAGTCACTGACAGACATCAGTTCCTTGACACGTGGGTTTATTCTCAACACACAGCTCACTTCTCCCAGGCTAAGAGCTTTAAAAAGAGAGAGATGGAACAGATACCCAAGATGAAAGCTATAGCCTGGTTGTAACCTGGAGGTGACATCCCATCACGTCTATTATACTCCACTCATTAGTAGTGAGTCACCAGGTCTGGCCCAGCCTGAAGGAGAGAGAATTACACAAGTGTGAATACGAGGAAGGTGGGTTCACTGGGAGCCACTCTAGAAGCTCTCTACTGCCTTCCTCCCATTGAAATTTCCTTGAAATTAAAGCTTTGTACAGTCATCGGACAGTTTATTATAGCAGATGATGATGAGTTGTCTATTAGATGAAAATCTTAACTCAAGTAACAGGCACCCAAATGGAAACAGGCCTAAACAATGTGGAAATGTGATCTCTCCAATAACTGCCAACTGCTGGGTTTCACAGATGGTGCTAATGGTAAAGAACCCACTTGCCATTGCAGGAGACACATGTTCGATCCCTGGGTTGGGAAGATCTCCTGGAGAAGGAAATGGTAACCTCCTCTAGTATTTTTGCCTAGGAAATCCCATGAGCAGAGGAGCCTAGTGGGCTATAGTCCATGGGACTTTAGAGAGTTGGACACGACTGAGCAAGTAAGCATGCTGGACTGCCAAACTCTTCCTTGCAAAACATGGGCAAGCTTTGGCACTGGGTGATTTATCACCCAACCTATGAGCGGGACACTCAGAAACTTTCTCTCTCCTCTCCGCCATCCCCTACATTCACTGTACACTGGGGCTGGTTTCCTTCTTAGTCGTTAAGGCAGCTGCCCGCAGCACCTGGCACAACACCTCCCGCTGGAATACAAGCGTGGAATATAAACAAGGTGGCCATTCAAAACACTTTTAGGGGAGGGGGGGTAATAAACAAATAAATAAATAAAACACTTTCAGAATGAACAGGGCCACTAGTTAATAGTTAAAACAGTACACTAGGCATAAGGCAGAACTTCCCTGAGGAATACCAGGCCACCCTAAATGTAAGTTTTCCTCTTCAAAATGATAAGGTCAACAGATCACTGAGGCATCTGTGCACCAGAAACATTCTTCAGGAGGATGCAAATGTTATTCATTCATCCATTTACCCAGTGCCCACTTATTGAATGTTTTCTCTATCCTAGAACGGTGACCACTGAGGATAGACCAGTGCACAAAACACTGACAGAAGTTCCTGACACATGGAGCTTATACTCCAGTTAAGATCACAGAAAATTAACCAGATAAGCCTGCTGGCTGAAATCAAAGTTGAAATTAAAAGATGCCTGATTCTTGGAAGAAAAGCTATGACAAACCTAGACAGCATATTAAAATGCAGAGACGTTACTTTGTTGACAAAGGTCCATCTAGTCAAAGCTTTTTCAGTAGTCATGTAGGGATGTCAGAGTTGGACCATAAAAAAGACTGAGCACCAAAGAAATGATGCTTTCAAACTGTGATGTTTGGAAAAGACTCTTGAGAGTCTCTTAGACAGCAAGGAGATCAAACCAGTCAATCCTAAAGGAAATCAACCTTGAATATTCATTGGAAGGGGCTGAATTTTCAATACTTTGGCCACCTGATGAGAAGAACTGACTCATTGGAAAAGACCCTGGTGCTGGGAAAGATTGAAGGCAGGAGAAGGGGATGACAGAGGATGAGATGGTTGGATGGCATCACCAACTCAAAGGACATGAGTTTGAGCAAGCTCCAGGAGATGGTGAACAGCAGGGAAGCCTGGAGTGCTGCAGTCCATGGGGCTGCAAAGAGTCAGAAACGACTGGGAGACTGAACAACAGTGGCTAAGAATCCTCCTTCCAGTGCAAGGGTACGGGTTCAATCCTTGGTCAGGGAACTAAGATCCCACATGCCACGGGGTAATTAAGCCCACATGCCTCAACTAGAGAGCCTGCATATTGCAACTACTGAGCCTCTGTGCTCTGGAGCCCATGAGTCACATCTAGAGAAGCTCAAATGCCACAACTAAGAGCCGACACAGTCAAAAATTAATTAATTTCTTAGAAAGCTGCTGGAGGATCATGAGTGTCTTTAAAGAAAACAAAGAATGGGATTGGAGAGTGCAGGGGAAAAGAGGCCATCTAAAGAGACTTCTTGTACTTTGAAGGAAATACAAGTCATTGGAGGGTTTAAAGCAGAGACATTCCATGCTCTGATTTGTGTTTTAGCCTGATTCCATGTGGCTGCCATATTGAGATGAGAATAGGAACAAAAGGGTGGAGGCAAGATGATTAAGTTAGTTAAGAGGTTGTTGTGATGATCCAAGAATGAGTTGACAGTGGATACAAGAAGAAATGGTCAGGTCTTGATATGGCTTGCAAGTAGAGCCTACAGAACTGGCTAATGAATTATTTGAGAGGAGAGAGAGCTATAAACTGTGGTTTCAAAGTATACTTGGTTTCTTAAACTGACGTCATGGAGTTTCTACCAATTACAGTGGAAAAACCAATGAAGGAGCAGGTTTGGGAGAGGACGAGAGTAGAGGAAGGAGACTAGGAGGCTTATTTTAGATGTGTTGCATTGAGATGCCTGCTAGACAACCACATGAAGATGTATTAATAACTAGCCATTGGAGGCATGAGTCTGTGGTTCAAGGGGAAGGTCTGGGATATAGGTATAAACCTGCAAATCATCAGCCAGCTGATAACCAGCGGAAGAGTGCATCCTGGGGACTCAGTGTTGGTCTCTGCTGTAGACAGATGGGTGATCACAGCCAGATCAGGTCAGCCTTGGTGAGGAGAAGTCTACGTGGCTGAGCCTGTGTGTACCTCCAACTCCTGCCATCATGGACACTGTTTTTTCATGAACCCACTGAGAGTTGTAGAAATTTCACTGTGGTAGAAGGCCCCTGAATTTTGATTGGATTTATCTCTCACTTTGTGATAAGTGAATGTCTTACAAGATCAAATCAGTACAATGACATCAATGTAATGGACCACTGTGATATCTTTTGGAAGGACAAGGTGATCAGATCAAGATCCCCCAAAACTGAATTATGACACAGGACTGGAGAGTCAATATGCTCCCAAGATAGCGATGGTGTGCTGCTGGACTTGCCAATAGAAAGCAAACTGCTGTTGGTGGTCTGTACTAACAGGTATCAAAAGTAAAAATGCATTTACCAGATCAATAACTACGTATCAGACACCAGGGAATGTGTTAATTTGCTCAAGCAAAGAAACCACATCTGGTACAGCAGCTGCAATTGGACTCCCCACCTGGGTCAGCTTTCCATAATCCACTCATTCTCCAAGATCCATCTGTCTTCTCACAGGCCAAAGAGATGAGTGGAATGGGGATTTGGTAGAAATTATGATGCCTACATCTTTCTAATCTTTGATGGTAGCACTAATCTCCATAATACCTCCAGGAATTTCATCTTGTTTTTGGTTTAGTATTTTCCTAGAAAGAAAGAAAGTGAAGTCACTCAGTCTTGTCTGACTCTGTGATTCCATGAACTGTAGCCTACCAGGCTCCTCAGTCCATAGGCTTTTCCAGGCAAGAATATTGGAGTGGGTTGCCATTTCCTTCTACAGGGGATCTTCCCTGACCCAGGGATCAAACCCCGCTCTCCTGCATTGTACGCAGAAGCGTTACCATCTGAGCTAGCAGGGAAGCCTGTATTTCCTATGTACAGATAATTCTAATGGCTTCCACATCCCACTGTAATAATCCTTATTCCACGGTCAGGAAATCATTGTGAAGATTCTGCCAGCTGCTGAGTGTATCTATTCTAATTATGCATTCAGAACAGAGGAAATGACAAAGGATAGGTTCATGACCCACTATGAGATGGACCTGAGCTAAAATCCCATGCATCCCCTGGTCCCCGTAACCCCTTACTTTGACAGGTGGACCACAGTGACAGTTCAAAGTCACTGTCCAGTAGTACTTGGAAGTCCCAGTTATTTGTTTTTCTCCCAATGCAGTTACCCTGGCAAAAGGTCATGGGTCCATTTCAGGAAGAGAGGAAGAAAGATGATAAGTATCTATTTTTATCAGTGTCCTGGGTTTCTTTCACAAGAGGAACCAGCCTCCCTTTCATTCAGTGTGTTCTAGGTCTGCAAACTGGCTCGAGTATGGAAACTGACAAACTTTGTTTTAGGATTCAGGTTAGACTTTGGTTCATCCCACTTAGAGCTGTTTTGCTAATACAGATCAAAGAATTTGGTAAGCTTCCTACCTATTTCACTTCTAGTGACACCATGATCAGCTAGCCAACGCCATAAATCTCTGTGTGTCAGTATATTCTGAGCGATGTTTTGACTCTGTTGTCCATTACAGTAACCACACCCACCTTGCCTTTGGTGGTTGGACACTGACCCTTGACCCTTTCACCCCAAGATCCAATTACAGTTGACCATTGAACAACACAGGTTTGAATTAGATGGGTTCATGTACATGAAGGTTTTTTTCAGTAAACAGGGTACTATGCAATTTGTGGTTGGTTGACTCCATGAATGAGGAACTGTAAATACAGAGGGCCAGCTATGGGTCTTAAGCATCTATGGATTTTGGTATCCTCAGTGGTCCTGCAACGAATCCCCAGGATACCGAGGACAACTGTATTCCCTCGCATTTAGTTTTCCAATTCAGTGACTGCAGCTCCCACTGTGAGGTCTGGTCCACAGAGAAGACCAATCAAAGTTCTTCAAGGATACCATGCCCTTTCCCATTCATTTTCAAAGTACTTGGTCAAAGATATGATCCTAGATCCTCAAAGTGCGGGTGTTGTTGTTCAGTCACTAAGGCATGTAAGAATGTCAGAAAATGAACAAGTTTAGTGATAGTGTCTGTCCTTGCACTTATATTCAATACCCACTCAGCAGACTCTCTGGTTTCCAATGTTACCACTCCAAGGTTTCAAATTTCTTTCCTTCCCTTTCAAGTTTTTCTTCAAATTTTCTTGAGTACCCACTAGACACTATTGTGACCAATTGGAAACAATGTAACTACTGTATAACAACACCTATCAGTTCAGTGAGTGTTTTACATGTCACACACTGTATTTGAAAGTTCACTAATGTATTGTCTCACTTATTGTCAAAATTACAGCAATAAAATAATTAGCCTTCATTTAACATCTACTTCTGTTTCATTGACTACACTAAAGATTTTAACTGTGTGGCTTACAGCAAACCTTGGAAAATTCTTCAAGAGATGAAAATACCAGACCACCTGACTTGCCTCCTGAGAAACTGTATGGAGGTCAAGAAGCAACAGTGAGAACCAGACACAGAAAAATGGACTGGTTCCAAGTTGGAAAAGGAGTACATCAAGACTGTATATTGTCACCCTGCTTATTTAACTTAATTGCAGAGTACATCATGTGAAATGTCAGGCTGGATGAAGCTCAAGCTGGAATCAAGATTGCCCGGAGAAATATCAATAACCTCAGATATACAGATGCCAGCACCCTAATGGCAAAAAAATGAAGAGGAACTAAAAAACCTCTTGATGAAAGTGAAAGAAGAAAGTGAAAAAGCTGGCTTAAAACTCAAATGAAGATCATGGCATCTGGTCCCATCACTTTTTCAGAAAGTGAAAAGTGAAAGTGAAGTCATGTCCAACTCTTTGTGACCCCGTGGACTGTAGCCTACCAGGCTTCTCCGTCCATTGGATTCTCCAGGCAAGAATACTGGAGTGGGTTACCATTGCCTTCTCCAGGGGATCTCTCTGACTCAGGAGTGTGTAATTTCTTCAGTTCTGTCTCATCACAACAAAAATTTGAAGTGACTGACAATAATGCTCTCGATGTATCTCAGCTCTCTGACAGATTGTGTTACAGTTCAGTTCAGTTCAGTCTCTCAGTCGTGTCTGACTCTTTGCGACCCCATGAATCGCAGCACGCCAGGCCTCCCTGTCCACCACCATCTTCTGGAGTTCACTCAGACTCACGTCCATCGAGTCAATGATGCCATCCAGCCATTACATCCCCCGTTGTCCCCTTCTCCTCCTGCCCCCAATCCCTCCCAGCATCAGAGTCTTTTCCAATGAGTCAACTCTTCACATGAGGTGGCCAGAGTACTGGAGTTTCAGCTTTAGCATCATTCTTTCCAAAGAAATCCCAGGGCTGATCTCCTTCAGAATGGACTGGTTGGCTCTCCTTGCAGTCCAAGGGACTCTCAAGAGTCTTCTCCAAAACCACAGTTCAAAAGCATCAGTTCTTCAGTGCTCAGTCTTCTTCACAGTCCAACTCTCACATCCATACATAACCACAGGAAAACCATAGCCTTGACTAGACGGAACTTAGTCGGCAAAATAATGTCTCTGCTTTTGAATATACTATCTAGATTAGTCATAACTTTTCTTCCAAGGAGTAAGCGTCTTCTAATTTCATGGCTGCAATCACCATCTGCAGTGATTTTTGGAGCCCAAAAAAACTAAAGTCTGACATTGTTTCCACTGTTTCCCCATCCATTTCCCATGAAGTGATGGGACCAGATGCCATGAGCTTCATTTTCTGAATGTTGAGCTTAAAGCCAACTTTTTCACTCTCCTCTTTCACTTTCATCAAGAGGCTTTTTAGTTCCTCTTCACTTTCTGCCATAAGGGTGGTGTCATCTGCATATCTCAGGTTATTGACATTTCTCCCAGTAATCTTGATTCCAGCTTGTGTTTCTTCCAGTCCAGCGTTTCTCATGATGTACTCTGAGTAGAAGTTAAATAAGCAGGGTGACAATAGACAGCCTTGACATACTCCTTTTCCTGTTTGGAACCAGTCTGTTGTTCCATGTCCAGTTCTAACTGTTGCTTCCTGACCTGCACACAGATTTCTCAAGAGGCAGGTCAGGTGGTCTGGTATTCTCATCTCTCTCAGAATTTTCCACAGTTTATTGTGATCTACACAGTCAAAGGCTTTGGCATAGTCAATAAAGCAGAAATCGATGTTTTTCTAAAACTCTCTTGGTTTTTCTGATGATCCAGCAGATGTTGGCAATTTGATCTCTGGTTCCTCTGCCTTTTCTAAAACCAGCTTGAACATCAGGAAGTTCATGGTTCACATATTGCTGAAGCCTGGCTTGGAGAATTTTGAGCATTACTTTGCTAGCATGTGAGATGAGTGCAACTGTGTGATAGTTTGAGCATTCTTTGGCGTTGCCTCTCTTTGGGATTGGAATGAAAACTGACCTTTTCCAGTCCCATGGCCACTGCTCAGTTTTCCAAATTTCCTGGCATATTGAGTGCAGCACTTTCACAGCATCATCTTTCTGTGTTACAGCTCAGTTTTATTTAGAAAATAAAGGAAAATACATCCTAAATGTGTGAGGCCATGCTGACCCAAGAAACGGAAAGAGAAGAGAGAGAGAAAGAGCATGTGCAAGTGAGAGGCCAACCCCCGGCCCTTTGGCCCTTCTTTTCACATGTTTTCCCTCCCCCGGCCCTGCCCTCTGTAAACTGGGCTAGCCAGGAGTGCTGTTTGATCTACCTGAGGTCCTCACTCTGGTCCTCGGACCTTCCTTTGTTCTATTTTTGTCTTTTAGCCACCACCCTTCTGGACTCCTTTTTCCTATTCTAACTGCCTAACAACTTCATGGCAAATAGATCGGGAAACAATGGAAAGAGTGACAGACTTTATTTTCTTGGACTCCAAAATCACTGTGGATGGTGACTGCAGAGCCATGAAATTAAATGAAGCTTGCTTCTTGGAAGAAAAACTATAACAAACCTAGACAGCATATTAAAAAGCAGAGACATAATTTTGCTAACAAAGGTCCATCTAGTCAAGCATTGGGTTTTCTAGTAGTCATGTCTGGATATGAGAGTTAAGCCACCAAAAGCTTAGAAAGCAATGAGTTGAGCATCAAAGAATTGATGCTGTTGAATTGTGTGGTGTTGGAAAAGATTCTTGAGAGACCCTTGGACTGTATGAAGATGACACCAGTCAATCCTAAGGGAAATCAGTCCCAAATATTCATTGGAAGGACTGATACTGAAGCTGAAGCACCAATCCTTTGGCCAGCTGCTGGGAAGAGCTGACTCATTAGAAAAGACCCTGATCCTGGGAAAAATTGAAGGCAGGAGGAGAAGGGGATGACAGAAGATAAGATGGTTGGATGGCATCACCAACTCAATGGACATGATATTGAGCAAGCTCAGGGAGATGGTGAAGAACAGGGAAGCCTGGTGTGCTGCAGTCTCTGGGGTCTCAAAGAGTCAGACACAACTGAGAGACTGAATAACAGCAACAGCAACATGTAGGGAAGTTGGATCTCAAGCCTGTGAAAAGGACAGGTAATACTTTGAGCCACAAGAGTTATTCTTAGAGCTGGAATGGTAACCTCTCTATCACGGTGTCTTCTCACAGGTCTAGGTTCTGTTTGCTGAGATGCACTAGGTTATGGAAAAGTAAAAGTGGGTGCAGGGAGAGAGGCACAGCCTATGACCTCAGGGTTGTATTATCAAACCAAGAGTCTTAATGTAGAAGTGAAGGTCTAGATTGAAGAGTATTAAAAATAGAGCTTATTCTCTGCATAGAGAGAGAAGGTAGGAGGTGACTGCTCTCATAAGAGGAGATGTTCAGGCCCAGATGATGGGGGGAGGAAAGGTAGCATCCAAGAAGATCCTGAAGAACAAACAATGGCGTTTTTTTGAAAGATAAAATGAGCAGAGGCATCTAAGCCTCTGTGGACAGCTTCCTATCACCAGCATTGCTTTCTAAGCTTTTGATACCTGCTCGTCTCCATACAGTAGGTTTTCACGCCCACCTGTGGTCTTTGCATTTGCTATTACCTCCATTTTGTAGATGAAGTAACATGGATTCTTAGAGTAATTAAGAAATTGTCTGAGATTGAATGAATGATGAATTAACTACAAGGAAAAAGAATATCAAATCTTTTAAGTTGCTATTCTGAAGAGTGTGGTGTGAAATTTGTCTTTCAACAACCAAACATCATGCTTCTTCTTGTGAAATGAAAATATCTCCTACCATATTAATAAATAGGTGTCCCAGCAATCAGTGATTTCTGGCCTCCAAATGCGAATGAGGGTTCCCCAAACTATAATCCAGCAGATGCTGCCACCTCCCTTAGTGATTGCTGGGGAGCTGGGAGGATGCAAGAAACAAGGTGAAGAAGGAAACAGTATTGGCCCCAGAGAGTAGCTGAGCAGCATATGAAAGGAATGAATTCAGTGAGCCCAGAGGTTTTCGTCTTCCCATACACAGAATGCTAGATTCCTTAGCTTGATACCTGTTCTTTGATGTCCAGACTCTTGCTCCCTTTGTTGTATGTATAAACGTGTATATAGCCTGACTCCCCCTCCTGCCTCTATAGAGCAGTTTGCTCAGAGCTACTCAGATGCTGTCTCCCAGGCTCAGAGTTGTAAACATTCCCACCAAATAAAATCACGCTCTACTTTCAGCTTGTGGCTGTTATACAGTTGACATTATTATCTGGCAATTTGGAGAAGCAGAGACCATCAGTACTGACTTGCAATCTCTGATTACTGAGCCTTGCACAGCAGCAAGCTGAATGCTGGTGGCCAAGGGTGGAGACCGGCAATAGAATCTTGGAGGGGCCTGGAGGACCTGCAGGTACCTGATGGCTTGGGCGTCAGAATAGGAAATAGAAGGGGTAGGACAGTGTTGATTACAAACCAGGAAAGCATTGTAATGTGATGCCCTAAGAAGATCAGCTTAGGAGTCAGTCAGAACTGGGTCCAAATCCAGACTCCTCCTTTAGCCATGTCCTAGACTTTTCATGAGTCTCAGCATCCTCACCTGTAACAAGTGCCCCCTTCATAAGATTACTGTGAGGACTATCCATCCCCTGTGTAACATGTCAAGCACACAGTGTTGCTCCTAAGTAAATCTAATTGCTGTCTGCTTCCCCACAGCTACTGATACGGGTGTCTTAGCCCATGGAGCTGTGTAACAGAGCACCCTAGACTGACATGCTTATGAACAACAGATTATTTCTCACAGTTCTGGAAATAGGCATCCAAGATCCAGCAGCCAGCAGATTCAGTGTTTCGTGAGAGCCTGCTTCCTCCTTGTTGCAGACTGTCAGCTTCTCTTTTTGCTGAGTCTGCATGTAGTGGAGAGCACAGCAAGAAAGCAAGCTGTCTGATGACCCTGCATGCATGTGTGCTAAGTTGCTTCAGTCGTGTTCTACTCTGTGTGACCCCGTGGACTGTAGCCCACCAGACTCCTCTGTCCATGGGATTCTCCAGGCAAAAATAGTGGAGTGGCTTGCCATGCCCTTGTCCAGGGGATCTTCCTGACCCAGGATTAAAACCCAAGTCACCTGTGTCTCTAACATTGCAGGCGGATTCTTTACCACAAAGCACTGGGGAAGCCCCCAGTGACTCTTACAAAGGTACTGGTCCATCTTGGGGACCCCACTCTCATGATGTCTTCTAACCCTAATCACCTCCCCAAGGCCACACCTCGCAATACCATTGCATTGAGGAGGTAGCTCTTCGACATGAATTTCAAGGGATAAAACATTCTGTCCATTACAGAGGGAAAACTGGACAGGTCAGAATTTCAAAAGCAATAGTCAGACCTTCATGGGCACCTGTGTGTGAGTATGTGCAAATGGGCAGTACTACCTGAGAGGTCGAGCCTAGCCAGATGTGTCACAGCTCGGAAGGTCCCGGCGGTTGGCTACCACCCAAACAGGAACCGGGAGCGGACCGAACTTCCAGGAACCAATCCCATGGCCTGGCCCAATCAAGTGCCAACAAGGAGCCCTTGGACGCCAATCGCTGCTACAGCCTGCGCTTCCTACCTTATATGGGAGAACCTGGCTTGGACGCCAGCCCTGACTATAAAACCCCCCTCCCCACCCCTCATACCTTGCAGACTCCCTTCCCTTGCCCGCTCGCCCCTGGGAGTTTTGCCCGAGAGTGACCGCCCAATAAAGGTTTCCACCGACGGTCCTTAGAGGTGGGTTTTTCTTCCTGTGGCGTTTCTAACACTGTCCAATAGGGAATATCCACCTCCAGCATCTGATTGGGCCTTAAGCCCAGCAGCCTGGGAAGGGACAGGACAGGGATTATTATGACAATTTCAAAAAAGAGTAGACAGAGGCTGGCATAGGTAAAGGAAGCTGCCCAAAATCTCCCAGATACAGGGTGACAGTTCTGATATATGACTCCTCCCGTTTTCTCAGCACAGACAAATCAACAAGGCAAGGCAACCTCAGTGACCTAACCTGGAAGGTGGAGAGAAGTAGAAATAAATACATTAGTTCAACATGCTTTATCACATATTTACTGTAGCACAAGAACCAACTCTAGCTTCCAAGAACACAGTGATGAACAGGATAGACCGTGGCCATGCCCACCTGGAGCTGACACTCAAGTGGGAATGCACGTAAACTGCTTGGACCTTGAGCATATAATTAACTTCTATTATATGTTACCTATTAAAGGAAGGTCAAGGAGTCAACAAAAGCACAATTGTCTCCTCTCATTATATTCCCGCTACTATCTTGAATTCTTCCTCCTATTAAAGGCCTAGAATCACTTTAGATTTGTGCTTAGGGCACTGAGAACACTATAAAGTAATGGTAGAGGCTAATACAGCCAGAGTATGTTGTTGTTTGATTGTTCAGTTGTATCAACTCTTTACGACACTGTGGCCTGCAGCACACCAGGCTTCATTGTCATTCACTGTTTCCCAGAGTTTGCCCAAACTCAAGTCCACTAAGTTGGTGATGTTGTCTAACCATCTCATCCTCTGCCACCGGCTTCTCCTTTTGCATATGAATATCTTTTTCAGCTTTGCATTTAAGTATTGTGGAGCCATGCAAGAAGGCGGGTGGATTTTGTCCCAAAACACCCCAAACTCCCTGAAGGGTTTCAGCAAAGCATTTTTGAAGGCAAGGTGAGGCAGGAGCAAGGTTGATTTTTGTAGACCTCTTGGTATAGGAGTCCTTTGTCCACATAAGTCAGATCAAGACGTTTCTATAAACCTTCAACAAAGCAAATGTTATTCTCTGTGCTGTGACTTCTTATTTCTCTGTGAATGGAAACATGCTATACTCTCAAAGATCTGAGCCTTGCGAAAAGTCTGTCCTGTATCTTTCAAGCTCTAGCAGATAGCTTAACTCTAAACTAGAGTAACAGAACACAAAGGAAGCTGAAGGTTCAATACTATAGCCACCTGATGCGAAAAGTCAACTCACTGGAAAAGCTCCTGATGCTGAGAAAGATTGAAGGCAGAAGAGAAGGGGAAGACAGAGGATGAGATGGTTGGATGACATCACCGACTCAATGGACATGAGTTTGAGCGAGCTCCAAGAGATGCTGAAGGGCAGGGAGGCCTGGCATGCTGCAGTCCATGGAGTCCCAAAAAGTCGGACACACCTTAGTGACTGAATAACAACAAAGTCAAAGAAACAGATCTAATAAGGAGTCAAATTTGTTCTTTACTGTTGCAAGAAAAGTTAAGTGGCCGGCCTTAAGTCACAGAGCAAATAAGTGGCTACCTACCCAGGCAAGTTTAATTCAGAAGCTCTGGGTCCTTTTCAGCTTTGCCTCCTTCTTCAGAACCAGTCAAAACTACAGCCCCAATTGTAAGTCAGTGTTTGTTTGTTTTGGAGATTTGCATAGATAATCCCATTTCTGTAGAGGCCACCCCTGGTCTCATC
Source organism: Madoqua kirkii (assembly GCA_006408675.1). Lineage (NCBI taxonomy): Eukaryota > Metazoa > Chordata > Mammalia > Artiodactyla > Bovidae > Madoqua > Madoqua kirkii. The sequence goes on from SJYC01078592.1 coordinate 18,969, forward strand.
CAAAATTTCCTGGAAAACTAAGAGAAAAAAGCATTTTCAAGCTCAAGCAGTGTGCTGGCACTGGGAAGTGTTTGAAAAGAAAGGCCTCTTTGTCCCTGGTGTTGCACCATGCACGTAATCTCATTTTCAGCTAATCAATTCATATACAGTAAAAAGCCTAATGTGATTCCTCATTAGCAGAGGGCCATAAAGAAGCCAGTTCGGAGGCTGCACTAAATCCCAAAATGGCTGGCACCTCCCAACCGGCGATTATCAAATTGGCTGGCATTAATCATTTTTAATGACCAATTTGTGTTTTTTACTTAAAAAAAAAAATGAGTGTGGGGCAGGGGGGGTGCTTTGTCTGATTATTGGTGTAAAAGAAAACAAGCAGGTTTGGTAAAATCTCATTAAAAAAAAAAGTGGGAGAGAATTAACCAGGGGAAAGGGATGGAAAAAAAAAAAAGAGAGAGAAGCTTGAATCACCTTTGTCAGGTATGAGGCTGTGACCAGCAAAACAGACCATCAAGAGGAGGCCTTTCAGCAGAGGCCTGCAGCGGGGGGCCGTCAATGGCCCCTTTATTTGTGAAAGATGGATTATTTTAAATAAATTACAGAGCACTTTCACTGAATAAACAGCGTCTCGGTGGCTGTGGTGTGCTGTACATGCTTAATTGCGCCACAGAAAAATCCTAAAAGACTCTTGAGCCCAGGGCTGGATTTTGAGTTTGCTGATAGGATCCGAGTCCTCAGGTGGGGCCCAGATGATCTGGAACCGAAAGCCAGTGCCCTAGAGAAGAAAACAGTGAGCCTAATCGGGAATATATACTTATAATATTTCGGAAAACCACAGGGATGGAGAGTTCCCAAAACTGCACAAGGCGTCCTCAGAAGTGAGCCATCTGCATGTCATTTTTATTTGCGTTTGATATGTTAAATGCCCCCGATGTTTACGGCATGGAAGCCCACTCAAACAGTGCAAAGATTCCTTGGCCAAAGCAAGAGGGCTCTCTCCTTGCGTTGCACCCCTCCCCCAGCATCCCTTCCATTCCATATACCCCGGTACTGTCCTTTATTTGACCAAAAGGTCTACCGTGAGAATCCACCTAGAGAGAGGTTTTTAGATCTCCCCCCCCCTTTTTTTTTTAAGAATCGCAGCACAATCTGACCTTGTTTTAGAAACAGGTTAAAGTGATTTATTATGTGAGGACCCAGAGTGACTACAGGCGGGAGTCAGGGTAAAGCTGGAAGCAGGAAAGGGCATTTGAGCCCTTCCCAAGGAACCCAGGCTCGGGCAGGGAGCCTGAACACAAGAGATGATGAAGAGCTCAGGGCACAAGCAAATCAAGTCAGGGGAATACACACCACTATGTTTTATGAGAGGCATGGGGTATATTCATTTTGACAGCCAGTATTACAGAAAGTAAAATGACCCTCATTTGCTAATATCCCCCAAATTGAATTGCAACAAGCAAGCAGCTACCAGTCACCTGAAGAATTGCAATCAAGGAGCGGGGAGAAAAAAAGAAGAAGGATATAGTCAAGGCTCACAAAAATCATAGAATCAGGGTTTTCTCTTGAGAATTTCAACACATACAACTTTAATAAGGGACTTACCACCCTCCCCCAAATGTAGCTGTGAAATTCTTCCCCAAAGGTGACACAATTAATTGCATTTGCAGTTAACACAATTAAAGTGTAGCTGAAAGACTGGCCTGCACCTAATAAATCTCAAATGTTAAGAGGGATAATCAGGTTGATAAATCATTGGGTCGTACCACCTGAGAAAGTATATAAAAGCCCAAGATCGTGGGAAAGGATGAGGCATTAATGAGGAATAACTAGGTAGCCCAGCAACCTTAATTTAGATGTCACAGTTATTTGAGACTTCTCCTCATTGTTTAATTTTGAATAGAACTGCACAGATTGCTTAAAAATGTTCATTTTGAAATTGTTAACTCACTCCGCCAGAAGACAGTGTGCCTCAAACTCAGTAAATCAGTTGTGAGCTCCTAACCTTTCTTCTGTAAATCGATAGGATTGAGTTAGTTAATAATTATGCCTATACTCAAAGAGGACGAGATGGTTAGACAGCATCACCAACTCAATGGACCTGAATTTGAGCAACTCTGAGGGATAGTAGAGGACAGAGGAGCCTGGTGTAAGCTCCTACCTTTCTTCTGTAAATCGATAGGATTGAGTTAGTTAATAATTATGCCTATACTCAAAGAGGACGAGATGGTTAGACAGCATCACCAACTCAATGGACCTGAATTTGAGCAACTCTGAGGGATAGTAGAGGACAGAGGAGCCTGGTGTGCCACAGTCCATAGGGTCGCAATGAGTTGGACACAACTTAGCGCCTGAACAACAAAAACAAATACTCAGCTTATAAGAAGGTGGAAAAGTAGGACGTATATGAAAAGACAAACCAATTCTTCCCAAAAGGTGCCAGACTGTAAAATCTATGAAATGTGGACAAATAATGGACAAGTTACTTACTTGAATTCTCTGAGAATTCCTCCTATGAGGAGTATACTACTCAATTCACACTCAAAACATTGTTTTGAGGATTAAGATCAAAGCAGAGAAAAACAGTGCGGTTGGTAACGGAGACGCAAGTCTTTACTCGGAGCTGAGAGGACTAACAGATGATGTGGACATAGCAGCTTGCTTCCACATCACAGAAGAGCCTAAAGGCTGAACTGAGGGCTCTGTTCTGAGAGTGAAGAGGAGAGTGAACAGATATTTGGATTTGGCAGTGAGTGGTACCACCAAAGCCAATATTATTATAGGAACTGGCCCTTTACCTAAAAGAAAAAAGAATGTGAAGCAGGAACAGAGATGTAGGTTTTATTACAATTGTGTAGACAGGAATGCAGAACAGAACAGGGCATTGTCAACACAATTAAAAATCAGAGAACAAGAAGCAACAGAAGATAGCACGCAGGGGAAAGTCAAACTTGAATCTGAAATACAAGTTCTGAGGGGTTGAGAAAGCTCATTCATTTGCTCATTTACTGATTTTTTAAAATGAAATTTAGTGAGCTGCTATTATTGCCTGATACTCTGCTGCTGCTGCTGCTGCTGCTGCGTCACTTCAGTTATGTCCGACTCTGTGCGACCCCAGAGATGGCAGCCCACCAGGTTCCCCCGTCCCTGGGACTCTCCAGGCAAGAACACTGGAGTGGGTCGCCATTTCCATCTCCAATGCATGACAGTGAAAAGTGAAAGTGAAGTTGCTCAGTCGTGCCCGACTCAGCGACCCCATGGACTGCAGCCCACCAGGCTCCCCCGTCCATGGGATTTTCCAGGCAAGAGTACTGGAGTTGGGTGCCATTGCCTTCTCCAGATACTGTGCTAGAGAATATAAACAAAAGAATAGCCTGACAGTCATGCCAATAAATAAATACAGAATTTGTCTTATAATCTGTATAAGGCACAAAGAAAATACAACGCGGCCGTATTGAGCTCTGAGAAGTCAGGATAGGCTCACCCCACCCCAATCCCAGAGGTAAGCTGACACTGGAGCAGAATCTAAATACCCGAGATTTTAAAAAAAGAAAGGAACAGCATCCAGGCAGCAGGAACAGCATGTACAAAACATGGAGACATGAACTCGAATGTTGTATCTGAGAAACATGGAGAGGTTGAATACAGTTGGAGTTTAACTTGTATGAACAGGAAAATGAAGCTGGCGAGGTCAGTGGAGGTCAGACCTTGAAGGCTTGTAAGCCTCATGACAAAGTTTAAATTGTATCCCATAGCCGCAAGAAAGCCAACAAAAGCTTTCAGTGTTCTAAGGCCAGTGTCGTTAACAGAAACAGGGCCGTCAGGTGGAGAACCAGTATCAAAGGAAATATGTCCATTTTGATGTCAAACATGCTGAACTGGACCGTGAGACACCCGGGTCATCCACGTGGATATGTTAGGTATGTAGTTGTGGAAATCATTCCAGTCTGCCAGGAAGTGGCCAGATTGAAAGATGAATTTTGCAGTTGCTGCATAAAGCCGACTGGTGAAGATTCTAGAATGGTTTAGACATCTCGGGGGAGGTACCAAGAGAAAAAAGAAGAGGATTCTGAACTGAATTGTGTGAACCAAATACTCACGAAGGAGGAGAGCAAGCCAGACAACAAAAGGTAGAAGCAGAACCAGTGCGTGGGAAGGAAGCCCTGGAGGAGAGGAAATCAGCAGGTTTAAGATAATCAGAGGAGAAAGACAAGGACTCATGAAAGAGCTGAGACAGCCTACAGTTGGACAGAGTCTGCAGGATGCTGAGCTTGGCAAGGGACAAGAAACAGGCAGCAAGAACACAGCCCATCAAGTAGAGAAAACACTCCTTCCTTTAAGAAACTCAGTATTTCATCTGGAAAAGCAAGGTTAATCCTTTTCTTAAAATAGCAAATAATAAAAGACAAGATATGACCCACTCTGTCCAGGCGGTGCCTTTCCAAGAGCTGCAGAAAACCTGAGAAGGGCAGGTTTTAATATCCGAAAAGATTCAGGGATGCATTTGCGTTGCTTGGCCTTGAAGGACAGGAAAGAACTGGCTGGGGAAACCAGATAACAATAGGCCATTCTAGTAAGAGGAAATTCCTGAGCTGAGGCCAGGAGTCAGGAATGAGTGTGGTGTTTTGACAGGACAGCTAGGAGCCCAAACTGGCGGGTAGAGACTCTGAATTTGGAAAGGATAGGAAATGAGATAGGATAGGTGGGAATGGATAGAATGTGAAGGGCCTTGAAAGTCAGGTAGAGACATTTGTGCTTGTTAACCCAACCTTCAGTGGGAGCAGACAGATGAACACCATCTTTCGTTCCTAGCAGCTCTGGGCCAGCTCATAAGCATCCATCCATTCATTTATTAACTCATCCTTTCAGTAAATGAGGGGCTAGATGCCACAGCTAGGAAAATCAGGACTCAAGAGACCAAATAATTTAAATGCCAGCCCAGGACACTTTCTGTACAATCTCTCTTCTTTCTGTTCTAAGTTCTCAACAGAATCTTTAAAAACCCCTTCATGGCAATCTGGGCTGTTTGTTGCACACATCTCCAAACTTTTGGAGCTACTTTCATTACCCAGTTCCAAAGTCACTTCCACGTTTTTAGGTATTTGTTACAGCAGCATCCACTTCTTGGTACCAGTTACTGTGTTAGTCATCTCACGGGTAACAAATACCATAGACTGTGTGGTTTAAACAAATAAACAAACAAAAGATAGAAAAAAAAATTCTCAAACACTAAAATATTATAAATGTTTTGTGGATAACATATGGCATATTTTTAAAAATGTTTATTTGGAACTTGTAGCTTGGCCTTGCCCTCATGTGTCACTGAAAATAAAATCACATGAAAAATAAAAAATAATTAAGAGCTGATACATTTGCTTTTTCCCCCACTGTTGCATGCTATAAGAATAGCAAGTAAGTGTGGCCTTGTGTGAGCATGCATGCTAAGTTGAAAAAAAAAAAAAACAACCTCTCAAACATTAACTTCTCACAGTTCTGGAGGCTGAGAGGTCCAAGATCAAGACGCTAGCAGATTCACTTCTAGGTGAGGGCTCTTTTTCTGACTTGTACACGGCCACCTTCCTGCTCTGTGTTCACATGGCTTTTTCTTGGTGTATAGAGAATCCCTGTGCTTTCTCTTCTTTTGAGAGCAATAATCCCATCAAGGGGGTCTTATTCTCATAACCTCATTTAACCCCAGTCACCTCCTAAAGACCCCATCTCCAATTACTATCACATTGACAGTTAGGGCTTCAGCATAGACATTTGAAAGGGACACAGACCTTCAGTCTATAACATCTTATTTCCTGTTTCACTGAGAAAATAGAAACAAAAAAGAGCTTCCACACACACAAACCTGATCCATCAACCTGTTTGCATACATACCCAAATATTTTGCCTCCTCCACTGTTTGTATGAAGGGCTTGACCATGTACCTGCCTAGGGTTAAGCCAAGCTTAGGATAACCCCACAGGACTCTGGTAGTCCCAGAACATTTCCTCCAGGAGGTAAGCTGGGAAGGATGAGAGGACTTGTCAGTAGACGGGAGTGAGTACATAGGCACTTAGATATGGTGAGCTTGTCTGGGGAGCTGTAGTGCTTCCTTTGATGGGAGCATGCCTGGGTAGACAAGCATGTCTGTGTTGTGGAGGGTGGTAGTATTTCCTGGCAAAATGGCCAGTGCACTAGCATCAGAGTCAAACTGCCCTCCTTTTAAACCTCAGCCCTGCTACTTACCAGCTGGTTACTTCAGCAGAGTTATAGTCACATGGGAGAATGGGAGCCTTGTGTACGCTGATTGCTTTATTCCCAGTGCTTAGCACAGATAGCATCTGGAAATATAACTAAATAATGTCAAAAATATAGAATCTAAAGTCACACTCCAAGTTGGGCTCCTAATGCCCCCTTGAACTAGCAGTGTGACCTAAAGCCAACTGATCACTTGTCTAAGCTTTAGTATCCTCACCCACAATATAGGGTTAGTGACAGTGCTTCCCATATGGGGTTGAAAGATAAAATTAGATAATACACGGAAGACATTGTCACAGCACCTACTGCACACGTGCCTGCTCCCTCAGGCCTGTCCAGCTCTTTGCAGCCCCATGGACTGTAGCCACCAGGCTCCTCTGTCCACGGGATTCTTCAGGCAAGGATACTGGAGTAGGTTGCCATGCGCTCCTCCAGGGGATCTTCCAGACCCAAGAATTGAACCTGCGTCTCTTGCATCTTCTTCCTTGGTAGGCAGATTCTTTACCACTGAGCCACCTAGGAAGCCATACTTAATGCATAGGTACTTACTAAATGCTAGTTATTGGTAGGATCTTTTGCTGCAGGGCTATATAATGATATAGTTTTTCACTGAGTGATTATCAGTTTCCTTCTTGTAACACAGTTTCCATAAAACCCTGCCTGTATGAGTTTTGAGGACAAACAACTGGCATGTAGATAAGCTGAGCTTGTCACGTAAAAGGTTCTTTTGTGTCCTGTTTCTCCTACCATATTCTGCAACTTAACCAAAGAGGTAAAATCAGCCAGGTGTGGGTGCTAGGCCCTCACTTTTGGCCCCTCCATGAAAAACAAATTTCTCCATCCCTTCTTGAGGAGGGTCCCTGCTGTTCTCACCCTTGTTTTCTTCCTTTCCTTTGCTGCCTTGTCTGAGCACTAGGCCCCAGGCGGGGGGACTTGCCTTCAGCTCCACTCCAAGCTCTAAGATTACTGTTTTCATTTCCCCGACTGCTTGGTGACCGCGATGTGGCCCTCGGGGTAAGGGAGCCCGGGAGAGGGTGTGACCAGCGGGATCCCATTAAAATACAGAGCAGTCATGCAGCCGGGGCTGTTTGGCTCCTTCCCGCCCGCTCTCGCCACCCCGCTCCCAAATATGATCATAACAGCACAGAGCTATAAAGTTGCTTTTCATAGCACGTATTGCCCAGCTCCCTAACAAAGTTCTGACTGTCAAGAAGAAAAGGAGGACATTGTAAGGAAGGGATTAAAGGCGGGAGTGGTGAAGAGAGGCCGTGTGGTATGGTGGCAAGATCCGTAGATGTGAAGCAAGACCCAGTGATTCTTACTCAATCCTGCAGCAAGCTAATAGAAGAGGCCTCTCCTTCCTGGATCTCAGTTGCTCCCTTTCTGCAATGAGGGTCTAGGCTGAGATGGTTTCAGTGTCCTCTTCAGCCCCTGGAGAGGGGAAAAATGTTACTTGACACCAACCAGAACCACAGGATGCAGTGTCTGCTCGTGTCATGATCTGCCACTCAGAAGTGGTTTAGCTTGGAAGCAGCCCCGGGGTGCAGGGTCTAGAATGGGAACACCAGGCCATGGAGTTTGAAGTGGAGACATCTGGGTCCTTTTGATCTGCCTTGGTTGTCACTGAAACGTTCAGACCGTCGGGAGCCTTATTCATAGCACAGCACTAGCCTTCTGAAGATGTTTGTGAGCACCTTCTAACACGTCTGGGTGTGTGCGCACTTTAGTCGTGTCTGACTCTATGTGACCCCAGTAGACTATAGCCCCCAGGCTCCTCTGTCCATGGGATTCTCCAGGCAAGAACACTGGAATGGGTTGCCATGCCCTCCTCCAGGAGATCCTCCCAAGCCAGGGATCAAACCCACATCTTCTATGTCTCCTGCATTGGCAGGCGAGTTCTTTACCACTAGTGCCACCTGGGAAGCCCCTTCTAACACATACTAGATGCTTAAGGAATGTTCGTTGAATGAATGAATGAGTATGTGGAGGTTGGGAATGGGTTCTTTTGCTTCAGTCGTGATTCATTCACTCACTTTTTATTGAATGTCTATTATATGCCAGAACCTGGATATACACACTAGAGAATAAGGCAGTCACAGCACCTACTGCACACGTGCCTGCTCCCTCAGGCCTGTCCAGCTCTTTGCAGCCCCATGGACTGTAGCCACCAGGCTCCTCTGTCCACGGGATTCTTCAGGCAAGGATACTGGAGTAGGTTGCCATGCGCTCCTCCAGGGGATCTTCCAGACCCAAGAATTGAACCTGCGTCTCTTGCATCTTCTTCCTTGGTAGGCAGATTCTTTACCACTGAGCCACCTAGGAAGCCATACTTAATGCATAGGTACTTACTAAATGCTAGTTATTGGTAGGATCTTTTGCTGCAGGGCTATATAATGATATAGTTTTTCACTGAGTGATTATCAGTTTCCTTCTTGTAACACAGTTTCCATAAAACCCTGCCTGTATGAGTTTTGAGGACAAACAACTGGCATGTAGATAAGCTGAGCTTGTCACGTAAAAGGTTCTTTTGTGTCCTGTTTCTCCTACCATATTCTGCAACTTAACCAAAGAGGTAAAATCAGCCAGGTGTGGGTGCTAGGCCCTCACTTTTGGCCCCTCCATGAAAAACAAATTTCTCCATCCCTTCTTGAGGAGGGTCCCTGCTGTTCTCACCCTTGTTTTCTTCCTTTCCTTTGCTGCCTTGTCTGAGCACTAGGCCCCAGGCGGGGGGACTTGCCTTCAGCTCCACTCCAAGCTCTAAGATTACTGTTTTCATTTCCCCGACTGCTTGGTGACCGCGATGTGGCCCTCGGGGTAAGGGAGCCCGGGAGAGGGTGTGACCAGCGGGATCCCATTAAAATACAGAGCAGTCATGCAGCCGGGGCTGTTTGGCTCCTTCCCGCCCGCTCTCGCCACCCCGCTCCCAAATATGATCATAACAGCACAGAGCTATAAAGTTGCTTTTCATAGCACGTATTGCCCAGCTCCCTAACAAAGTTCTGACTGTCAAGAAGAAAAGGAGGACATTGTAAGGAAGGGATTAAAGGCGGGAGTGGTGAAGAGAGGCCGTGTGGTATGGTGGCAAGATCCGTAGATGTGAAGCAAGACCCAGTGTTCTTACTCAATCCTGCAGCAAGCTAATAGAAGAGGCCTCTCCTTCCTGGATCTCAGTTGCTCCCTTTCTGCAATGAGGGTCTAGGCTGAGATGGTTTCAGTGTCCTCTTCAGCCCCTGGAGAGGGGAAAAATGTTACTTGACACCAACCAGAACCACAGGATGCAGTGTCTGCTCGTGTCATGATCTGCCACTCAGAAGTGGTTTAGCTTGGAAGCAGCCCCGGGGTGCAGGGTCTAGAATGGGAACACCAGGCCATGGAGTTTGAAGTGGAGACATCTGGGTCCTTTTGATCTGCCTTGGTTGTCACTGAAACGTTCAGACCGTCGGGAGCCTTATTCATAGCACAGCACTAGCCTTCTGAAGATGTTTGTGAGCACCTTCTAACACGTCTGGGTGTGTGCGCACTTTAGTCGTGTCTGACTCTATGTGACCCCAGTAGACTATAGCCCCCAGGCTCCTCTGTCCATGGGATTCTCCAGGCAAGAACACTGGAATGGGTTGCCATGCCCTCCTCCAGGAGATCCTCCCAAGCCAGGGATCAAACCCACATCTTCTATGTCTCCTGCATTGGCAGGCGAGTTCTTTACCACTAGTGCCACCTGGGAAGCCCCTTCTAACACATACTAGATGCTTAAGGAATGTTCGTTGAATGAATGAATGAGTATGTGGAGGTTGGGAATGGGTTATTTTGCTTCAGTCGTGATTCATTCACTCACTTTTTATTGAATGTCTATTATATGCCAGAACCTGGATATACACACTAGAGAATAAGGCAAGACCCTGCCCTCATAGAGTCCACATTCCAATAGGAAGACACTGAAGATAGCTGAGTGAATGAGAAAAGGGGAAAACTAAGGGCGATAAGAGGAGAAGGATTTAAGAGGGCACCATCTCATATACAGTATAATTATGGGAGGACTCCTTTGTATGATAACACTTGAGAGAGACTGAAACGAAAATGAGCAGCCAAAGCGATATTTGAGAAAATTGCCTGCTAGGAAGAAATGGTACTGAGCACAAAGTCCCTGAGGCAGGAGTTGGCTTGGTGTATTTAAGAAGCATGGAGGTCCACATGGTTGGAACCCAGGGAGCAAGGAAGAGATGCCTGGGAGGTGATATCAGAGGACTGCTAGCAGGTACAGATCATAGTAAGGATCTGACCTGGACTTTAACTAAGGCTGGCATCCAGGAGCTGAGTTTGGAGCCAAGAGACAGGAAGTGGTATGTTTTAAAGACAAATGTTGACAATAAGAATTGGCTAAAGTGAGGAAGGAGTATCAGTGGGGAAGTCAACTAGGAGACTACTGAAATAATCTAGCAAAGAAATGATACTGAGTTAGACCATCATAGTGAGGCAGGAGTAAGAAGGGGTCAGGTTTCAGACATATGTTGAAGACTGAAAGGCTTCCCTGGTGACTCAGATGGTAAAGAATCTGCCTATAAGGCAGGAGACCTAGACTTGATCCCTGGGTCAGAAAGATCCTCTGTGGAAGGGACTGGCAATCCACTCCAATATTCTTGCCTGGAGAATTCCATGGACAGAGGAGCCTGGCAGGTTACAGTCCATGAGGTCACAAAGAATCAGACAGGACTGAGCAACTATCACTTTCACTTTTGAAGACCGAACCAGTTCAATTGCCTTTACTCCTGTACCACCATTTCTTCAAAGATTGGCAACTCCTCTCTCCAGCTGGATCATAAGTTTCTTGAAGGCAGGGGTTCTGTGCAGCTATCAGGTTTTTGGTATATTTGTTAAACGACATGTGGTACTGGTTTAGTGGTTTAGTCTCTAAGTTGTGTCCAACTCTGTAGGACCCCATGGACTGTAGCCCACAGAAGACCGAACAAGTTCAATTGCCTTTACTCTGTACCACCATTTCTTCAAAGATTGGCAACTCCTCTCTCCAGCTGGATCATAAGTTTCTTGAAGGCAGGGGTTCTGTGCAGCTATCAGGTTTTTGGTATATTTGTTAAACGACATGTGGTACTGGTTTAGTGGTTTAGTCTCTAAGTTGTGTCCAACTCTGTAGGACCCCATGGACTGTAGCCCACCAGGCTCCTCAGTCCATAAAATTCTCCAGGCAAAAATACTATAGTGGGATGCCATTTCCTTCTCCAGGGGATCCTCCCAACCCAGGAATCAAACCTGGGTCTTGAGCATTGCAGGTGGATTCTTTACCAATTGAGCTACTAGGGATAGACATCCAATACACCTCTGTCCACTCAATTCAGTGTAATCAATATTTATTAATCATCAAGCTCCAACCTCATCTCCCAGAGAACTTCCAGCTACTCAAGGCAAGTGGTTTGTTTCCACATCTTTACAAGGGTTTGTTCATAGAGTAAAACATGGGGTTAAGGAAATATTTATTCTCTTTTTTAATGATGGGAAAGGAACATGTTTAAATATTGATAGGAAGTAGTGTCAGAAAGAGGAGCTTTTAAACAAAGCATCAGAGAAGGAAAATGTGAAAGAGAAAAGTCCTGAGAGAACTAGAAGAGCTGGATGAGAAAACTTTTAGGAGGAGGAAGGGCAAGGATGCATGTCGATGAAGAGGGCTCATGATAGAAAAGGAAGAAGTGTTTCTGATGATTATTTTTTCAAGTGCTGGGTATTGGTGTACAGGTCGAGGTTGAGGTTTGAGAAGAGAGGAGAAAATTTGACCTGTTATAGAGGAAAGACAAGAAATTTGAAAGTGGTCAGCGTGTAGTAACTGGGTGGCAGGAAGGCATCTGTTGAGGTCACTATGTGCTCATTTATAGTGGCCTTGATCTATAGGATAAAATTCACGTGACCTTGACAAAGTGTCAGCAGCCAGGCTAGGGCATGTGAAGTGAAGTCGCTCAGTCGTGTCTGACTCTTTGTGACCCCATAGACTGTAGCCTACCAGGCTCCTCTGTCCATGGGATTTTCCAGGCAATAGTACTGGAGTGGATTGCCATTTCCTTATCCAGGGGATCTTCCCAACCTAGGGCTCGAACCTGGGTCTCTGGCATTGTAGACAGATGCTTTACCAGACAAAGCAAATGACTGGAATCACTAGGATTAGTCTGTGACATGTGTGTGATAAAACAAGGGTCAAGTCATGAAAGATAAGAGCAGCCAATGTCCCAGAGCAAAGAAGATGATTAAAAAAGTGGAGGCCCCAACTGAGGAACCAGAAAGCTAAGGGTAAGCTAGTGAGCAAATTAGAAGCAGGGGAGTGCTGGTTAGAGAGTGGGAGGTATGAATGACTGCCAAGGTAGAGCCACTCCAGAAAATGACCAAGTCCAGGGTATAGCCACAAAAAATTGGTGAGTGAAGTGACTTGGAGGAGAGAAGGACAAGGAACCAAGGAAGAAAGTTTTAAATGGCTTTCACATTCTACAAAAGATGTTTCAACAGTGCCTGAGAAGAGGAGGGACGTGGAGACAGATGCCAACATGTGTGATAAGTGTGTCCAGGAAGTGAGACCATGGCCCATAGAGGGGGTGAGACAGCCAAAGAGGGTACAAGTGAATCAGAAGGGGCACCAAGGGAGTCGGCATCATGTATACAAATGGCTGACTCAGACTGCCTAGTAGGAAACGGTTCATGTAACCCTGGACCCTGGGAGGAGCCACAGTCTAGGGAAGGAGTTGGTGAAGACATTAGGAGGACCTGATCCACCCATGGATACACAGGCATCCCCTAATCAGGATCAGACTGAAGGAAATAAAACTTTTCTAAGTCACCTATATCACTAATCAACATATTTTACTGGTCTTCAGACCACAAGGGTCTACTGGAGGAATGTTTAAGTCTCAAATGTAGGAATAAAGAACCCAGTTTATAATCTGAACACAACTTTGACAGTTGGACTAATTGGACTTCAGTTCAGTTCAGTCACTCAGACATGTCTGACTCTTTGCGACCCCGTGGACTGCAGCATGCCTGACTTCCCTGTCCATCATCAGCTCCTGGAGTTTTCTCAAACCATGTTCATCAAGTTGGTATTGTCATCCAACCTTCTCATCCTCTGTCATCCCCTTATCCTCCTGCCCTCCATTTTCCTGGCATCAGGGTCTTTTCCAATGAGTTGGTTCTTCATATCATGTAGTCAAAGTATTGGAGCTTCAGCATTAATCCTTCCAATGAATATTTAGGACTGAATTCCTTTAGGATTGACTGGTTGGATTTCCTTGCAGTCCAAGGGACTCTCAAGAGTCTTCTCCAACACCACAGTTAAAAATTAGCAATACTTTGGCACTCAGGTTTCTTTATGGTCCAACTCTCACATCCATACATGACTACTGGAAAAACCATCACTTTGACTAGATGGACCTTTGTTGACAAAGTGATGTCTCTGCTTTTTAGTATGCTATCTACATTTGTCATAGCCTTTCTTTCAAGGAGCAAACATCTTTTAAATTCATGGCTGCAGTCACCATCTGGAGTGATTTTGGAGTCCAAGAAATTAAAGTCTGTCATTGTTTCCATTGTTTCCCCATCTATTTGTCATGAAGTGATGAGACCAGATGCCATGATCTTATTTTTTTTAATGTTGAAGCCTGGCTTGGAGAATTCTGATTATTACTTTGCTAGTGTGTGAGATGAGTGCAATTGTACAGTAATTTGAACATTCTTTGGCATTGCCTTTCTTTGGGATTGGAATGAAAACTGACCTTTCCCAGTCCTGTGACCACTACTGAGTTTTCCAAATTTGCTGGCATATTGAGTACAGCACATTCACAGCATCATCTTTTAGGCTTTGAAATAACTGAAATTCCATCACCTCCACTAGCTTTGCTCATAGTGATGCTTCCTAAGGCCCAC
>SJYC01078593.1:0-11772 GCA_006408675.1 Madoqua kirkii
TAGAGATGAAGGGAAAGGAGAGATTCTGGGCAGACCAAAAGCTGCAAACATACACGGCCAGGCAGGAGCTACCCGTCAGGAACAGTGCTTCTTAGAGGATGTGATGGAGTTCCCAGACATTCTGCTGGGCTTGAAGTCTCATATAGTCTCATAGAAATCTCAAGGCTGAGCTGATAGCTTTGAGGACTAATCTGCATAATGAATTTGGACATAGCTTGTAAGGAACAGTAAGTCATGGGTGGCTTTTGAGCAGATGTGTGATGGGATCTAGTTGTGCTTTTGGAAGATGTTGCCTGGAAGAAGTGGATGAGAAGGACACAGGGAAAGAATTGCAGTGAGGAGACTATTTACAAGGCTACCACTGTTGTCCCAGAGAGAAGCACGGAAGCCCGAGTGGGACAGGGACTGATGGGAATGGGGAGAAGAGAGCAGACACCAGAAATTTTGACAGGGGTAGACACAACGGGTTTTGAAAGCCAAAATAAACACAAGGGATGGCTTCAAAGCCTGCTTACTGCGCTGCTGGTCACATACCATTGAGCATTGTTCAGAGGCTCTAAGAGATTTGGGTCAACACAAAGATTTCTGACTCCAGCTCAGACCAAGTCAGCTGTTTACGTCTTAAAAGAAGAAAATCAGACACCAAAAAGGGAAAGTAACCTTTCCCTCACAGAAGTCATAAGTAGCACCCAAACGTGGCAGAGACTGAAACTGCTGGCCATGTGTTGAAAAGAAACACGATATCATCGACTAACAGAGACAAGACCCAACCAGGAAACAGACTCTAGTATTAAAATTCTAGTGCATGGGGCTTTTGGAAAATAAAAAATTGACACAGAGGGACAGAAAGACTCCATCTAAACAGATGAGGCCTGGAACGAGATCATCTAGTGAGCCACAGCCGAAAAGGCAGCTGGGTTAGAGACGACCAAACCTGGGAAACAACCACCAGAAGGAAAGGTTATTGGCCACTGATGAGCAATGACATCGAAGAGATTCAAAATCGCTGCTTCAGATAGAAGCGGGAAAAACAAGAATACGATCGGGCAGGGAGTATCATTTTCTTGAGGTGAGGCCAGGCTCCCAGAAAGCCCCTGAAGGCTGCTGCTTGTACCCCTGCCTCAACTCTGCTCTCCCCAGGGAGCTCTGAGCCACCCTGGGCACACACAGGGCGAGGGACAGAAATTCCCTGTGACCTTCGGCCAACTCATCTGTATAATGAGGACTCTAGCTTCCATTTCACGGAACTGGAAATGTAGGCAGACAGGTGGGGACTAAAGCCTCCCTCCAAATCAACTTTGTATTTTAATTGAAAAAAATCAGAAAGAAAGTGTTCCCATTTGATACTTCTGATGTTACAGCTGGCAAGTGACCTTTTTATCTGGGAAGGACCGCTTTACGGGTCACATAAATATAGAGCCAACACGAAGGAAGAAGGTCCTTGGTGGGCTGCTGGTAGGCTTGTGACTGTTGCCTCTACAAATTGCTGCTCTTCTTGGCAGGGTTAGGGTTTCCTAAGGGCAAAGACTGTGTCTTCTTTTTCTTTACATCTCAAACAACACCTAGAATAATGCTGGACACCAGATAGATGCCAGAAGTGAAGTGGCTCAGTCGTGCCCGACTCTTTGCGACCCCATGGACAGTAGCCTGCACCTAGCTCCTCCATCCATGGGATTTTCTAGGCAAGAGTACTGGAGCGGGTTGCCGTTTCCTTCTCCAGGGAATCTTCCTGACCCAGGGATTGAACCCAGATCTCCCGCATTGTAGACAGACACATTACCATCTGAACCACCAGGGTAGTCCCAAGTATTTGTTAAATAGATTGGTGTCTATCCTGTTTTTCCTGTAAACTCCACTGAGTTAGGAACCCAGGCCCATCCTCAGCACCTAAGCAGATGCCTAACCTGGGATGGAGCAGAATTTGACATTAGTGGGGACTGCATGTGCTCATATCTGAAAAGCTCTTTTGATCTCTTTGGCTAGGTAAGAATAGACGCAACACCTTATGGCTTAAATTCAGGGTATATATATTTATGTATCAGGGACTCCCTGTGGCTCAGAGGTTAAAGCGCCTGCCTTTGATGCAGGAGATCCAGGTTCGATCCCTGAGTCAGGAAGATCCCCTGGAGAAGGAAATGGCAATCCACTCCAGTATTCTTGCCTGGAGAATCTCATGGACAGAGAAGCCTAGTAGGTTACAGTTTATGGGGTTGCAAAGAGTCAGACACGACTGAGCTACTTCACATGCGATGTCTAAGCATCTTGTACAGACACCAGCACATGCCCACATGTGGATGGACATTGTCTGCCAAACATGAAGATCAGCAGCATCTTTATTTATTAACTTCATTTTACCATCATGTAAGCTGTAGAAAGAGTGATGTTCCAGAGAACCAAATAACAAATGAATTTGAATAACTCTTTTTCTACATGACTGTCTCCATGCTTAGTGTCATACATGGTAATGGGAAATTTACAACTATCTTGTGAAATATATACAATCATCCCCATTTTACAGATGAAGAGCTTGAGGTTCAGAGGTGTTAAGTAATTTGTCTAGAGTCACAAAGCCCACACTGACCTGTATTCTGCAACACTTCTTCACATGACATTAGAAAACCATTTTAGTGCTTTCTCCCCTTCTATCAGAGAAGGAAGCCACAGCAGACATCTTCCTTTGGCCCCATCCTTCTTACTTTCTTTCCCTGAGGCTCTGCCTCCATCCCCATGCCCACCCCTGATCTGTAGTTGTCCCAGCAATTCTGTGCACAGAGACCTAGAGGCTTTTGAGACACAACAGACTATGGCTGGCCTGACTTGCAGCCACTGGAGAGGAAGCTACAGGTAGGATCCTCTTTCAACCATCAGTCATGCAAATAAGCTGATGCTGGCTGCAGATCATGAACTGCTCAGCAGTCATGTCCTTAATGACTTGCTAAATTTCCTTCCATCCTCCCAGAAAATCACCCTCGTTCAAGGTCCTGTGGCTCTATCCCACCACCCACACTGATAGCTCCAGGATTTCTGAGCTGAAGCCACATCCTGGTTCTCAGCCCTTTGTGAGCAGACTCACAAGGCTCCAGAGTAACTGAGGCAGCCGGGGTCACACAGAGGCCTTAGCCAGACTGAGAGCCGGCCACCAGGATCTCTCTGGAAGAGGCCTTGGAGGGGCTACAGTGACTGAAACCCAGTGCATCTCTTTTAAAGCAGATGTTGACCAAAAAAAACAAATGCATAACCTAAAAGCTGAGAATTATATTTTGTTCAGCAGGCAAAATTGAGAGCTTAAGCCTAGATGACGGCCTCTCAGATAGCTCCAAGACTGCTTTGAAGAGGTGAGGAAGAAGGTAGGATACATAGGGGTTTTACCATAAAAAGTAGGTAGTGGAACATCCAAATACGACCATTAAGTGAAGAAAGCTAAACATCTCAGGTTAATGAATTTAGTGCTTTTCTGTGTGTGTATGAGGAGATGTAAGAGGCTGGGCTCACTGAAATCATTCATTCCTTTGATATACACCTGAACTATCTAGGGCCAGTAGGGTGTCCCTGGTAGCTCAGATGGTAAAGTGTGCCTGCAATGCAGGAGACCCAGGTTCGATTCCTGAGTTGGGAAGATCCCCTGGAGAAGGAAATGGCAATCCACTCCAGCACTCTTGCCTGGAAAATCCCATGGACGGAGGAGAATGATAGGCTACAGTCCATGAGGTTGCAAAGAGTTGGACACGACTGAGTGACTTCACTTCACTTCATCTAGGGCCAGTATCTTGTTTGCTCCATCCTTAGTTCCATCAAGGTGCACAGATGTGCAGCTGCAGCAGCTAAAGCCTTGATAGCCACAATGTCTTTTGTTTACTGACATGGCAGGCAACATTTTTCATCCACATAGACAAGCTTGATTTAAAATGAAATCTCCAATGAAGAAGATAAATAAGAGCAAAAACGATGAGATCAAAGCTGGAGTGGAGGGGGGTAGGTCTTCTCTTCAGCATGCCTCTATGGCCCATTTTGCTCCCCAAGGCATTTGCCCAAATTCTCTGTAGCACTTCGGAGCATTGCTGAAATACTCTGATCTGGTTCACCCATCACATTTCCTTTAAGGATAAGGAACAAAGGTACAGCGAGGTCCAGGAATATGGCCAAGGTCCCGCCACCAGCTAGTGTGAGGACCAGAACTCAGAACCCCTTGCACTCACCCCAGGCTCAGGCTATTACACAACACTCTTTTTGGCTTCAGAGGTGAAAATATTCTCTCATTGCTGGCTAATTTTGTTTGTCCTCTTTCCCATCACCACAGGAAACAGTTGTCTAAATGCATTTTACTTACTTCTAAAGAGATCTTCATTTGAAGCCTGGGGGAATATCATCATTCGATCTTACACCAAAGGGGGAAGTGAAGAAGGGTATGGTGGACTTTCACGAAAGCATCCCCTAAAAGCAGCAAACATACCACTTCTTCTCTTTGACATTACAAAAAAGGTTTATGCATGAGATTGTTCTGAAGAATTGAATAGATCTTGCCATCCAGTAAATAAAGGATATCACAGTCATCAGTGATGGCAGCTATTGTCAATGGTGGGCTGGTGAGCCCTGAGGGAACTCAGAAAGGAAATAATATGTGCCATCTAGCAGCCGTGGGACTGCAGCTACTCCTGATGGTGAGCCCCAAGGGAATACAGGATGTGAAAACACAGGATACTAGCCCTAGAGAGCTGAGGTGTGTATCAAAGGAATGACTTCACTGAGCTCAGACTCTTGCACCTTACCATACATAGAAAAGTAGTAAATTTCTTAACTTGAGATATCTAGTTTTGTCTTATTAAGAATAGTCTTTTGATATTCCATCTCCCTGCCCTTTGGTGCAAAATTCCTATATATCCTTGCTCTCCCCTTGCTCCTTGGAGCAGCTTTCTCAGGCTTACTTGAGATGCTGCCTGCTGGGCTTGAAGTCCTCGTTATGTCCATGGAGTAAAACATAACTCGGTTTTTATGTTGCACATTTATTTTTTAGTCAACAGTTCTTTGCCTAGAACAATCTCCCTCCTGAATCCCCATGCAGCTGTAAGACTTGGGTTTCCTTTCAGGCTTTCTCCACGTAGATGTCCCCGTGACACTATCCAGGGATACATCTCAGTGACAGCTGTCCTTTTAACCCCTTAACTGTATGGTTACCTGCATGGGTTCCTTTCTATATGATGACCTCCTCAGATGGAGAGTGCAGATTCTATGCACCAGCACAGAGCATTAAAGAACAAATTTTCCACAAATGACTCTGCTTCTTTAATAACACTCAAAGTTTCACAAGGGTACCGCACACTCTGCAGTCACAGATGTTATCTCATAGAATAGAAACCTGTTTCCTCCTTCACAACATAATTATAATAACCTGCAGAGTTACAGTGAAGGCTAGAGATACTGCATATACACTATCCGATTTATAGGAGGTACTCAGAAAATGGTAGACATCATCCTTCTCTACGAGAGAATACGCTCTTCTTCATAATTTTGCCACCAGCAAGTAGCACAGTAAATGTTTGTGGCACAAAAGATGGCTTTGTGATTGAATGAATGAATGAACAAACTAGATGTTCCTGCTGTAAGGGATGCTGAGTTATCAAAGGTAACTCAGAATGGGTCTTGCAGGGCATTAATGAAGGGTGGTCATTTGGTGTTCAGCAAAAAAGCTCAAGCTCTCATGCTCCAGCAAGCTACAGTTAAAGACCTCACATGTCATGTGTGCACAGCTAAATAAATAAGTATTTTTTAAAAGGGCCTAGCATTGGACAGAAATATTACCATAGTTCTCCACCTGCTCATCTTTCCTCATTCTAGCCTCCCCCACTGCAGCATATGTAGTAGGTGCTTATTCTTTCATCCTTTTAACAAACACTTCTTATTGGCGCCCTTTACTGTGTTGGATGAACTCTGGATTCACATTGAATATGCAGAGGAAGGCTTGTCTTTGCAGGGTTTACATTTTAGCCAGAGACAGGCATTAAGCAACTAAATGAATAATGAGTTATTGAACAGCAATTATAATAAGCAAGTAGAAAGAGAAGTGCAGGGTACCACAGAGGGAGGATAATTAAGAAACATTAGTGCTCTAGCTTTTTAAGGTAGGTCAGAGATTTGACTCAAGAAGTCTTGGGAGGTAGGGAAGGAAGGAATACTGGAGAAGGAAATGGCAACCCACTCCAGTATTCTTGCCTGGAAAATACTATGGACAGAAGAGCCTGGTAGGCTACAGTCCATGGGGTGGCAAAGAGTTGGACACAACTAAGCGACTTTCTTTCTTTCTTTCTTTCTTTCTTTCTTTCTTTAGTGCTCTAGCTTTATAAGGTAGGTGAGAGATTTGACTAAAGAAGTCTTGGAAGGTAGGAAAGGAAAGAATACTAGAAGGTGGGATGAATATACTTTTTAAATACTGGGAAAGTCACCTCTTAATCTTTCCTGAAAAAAAGATTCCATTTATATTAACACTCTTTATTACAAATCAACAATTATTCATATATTTGTGAAATGTAAACAAGTCCAGGCTCAAGTCCTGAGCCTGTTGTTTATACCTTGGCAAGTGATTCCACTGCCAAAAACTCACTCCTTGCCTGTAACAAACAAGGGAAAAGTGGCTACGGTTTAGGGTTGCCACGGAAATTAAATGAGAGGATGCTCCTACAGCACTTAGCACAGTATCATCACATGGTGAACCATCAATCAAAAGTGGTACCCTTGTTGTCATCATAACTGATGTCCAACTGCTTAATGTTCAGGTAAGGAAGTAGACGTTCAAAGCAGCTTAAGACATGACGTCACTCAGCTAATTGAAGGCAGACCTGTTACTCAGCCTCAGAGCTCCCTAAGCCAATTGTCTTGACAGAAAATCATATTCTTGTACATATTTTTTTTTGAAATCTCATAATCATAAATAAAATGCTGACATAAACCAACATCAGTGCATTACTTAGGGTCCAGTGACAATCATGTGAAAATTCAGAATGGGGGAACTCTAGGTTTGGGGAGAAAGCTCTCACTTTCTTAATATCAACTGATAGGCCTTTCATGGACAATGCTGTGGACCCAGCACTGCTCTGGAAGCTGAACAGGATACAAAGAAAAAGCAAGGGTCTTTCCTCAGAGGTCTCGCCATCTAGCTGATTATTCCCACAAAAAGCCAGCAACCTGGATTGTTTTAGGATGATAGAAGTAAGACTTAAAGAGAATCTTTCCAAACATTCTCAGAAACTTCTGGTGTCTGCTTTACAGAAAAACCTCTCCTTTTGAGCAGTTACTCATCTTACAACTCATTCTTATTACTAAAGCCAACCAAATTATTTCTGCTTGGGTGCTAGAAGGACGGGCAGCATTTAGCCTTTAGGATTTGAGGACATTGACCATCACAGGAAAGTAATTCCTCTCAACTTCATAATAACCTAGTAATAGAAACTAATTATAGGCAGGTCAAGAAATAGGCATTTCAAACCAAATAAACACCTTCATGTTAGCCAGACTTCCCGAGATGATCACACACTGTCTATTCACTAGCTTTTCAAAAAACAGTTCTTGAGCACCAACTAATAATAGCCAACTTTAATGAGGGCTCACTGTGGCCAGATTCTTTAAACTTCATAACATCTCCATGAGACTAGAACTATTATTACCCCTACTTGACAGATGATAAAACCAAGTCACAGAGACCTCAAGTAATGTCCCCAAGTCCACATAGCAGAAAGTGGTAGCATCAAGCTTCACCTGGGGATTTTGGTGCCAGAATCCTTGCTTTTAGTCACCTTGCTATCTTACTTCTGGGAGGCAGGCACTCTCTGGATGTTGTGGGAGATACATACACAAGTGATCAGTGGTCCCTGACCTTGAGGTATTCACAGTGTCTGAAAAGAGTCTGACTCACCAAGCAGGACAATACGGGACACAAGTGAGCAAATATGGAGCTCTCACCATGTGCAAGCTCTTCTCCTCACAAAGCTTTAATAATCCCCTCAACAAATCACTGAGGGGTTATTTTTCCAATTAGGCAAGCAATGTCAGTGTGAGAGGAAGTCAGGAACTTAGACACACTAGATAGACAGCCCAGGGCCAGGTGATTTGTGAAGATTGTGAGGGATGGAGCCAAAATCCATGGCCAACTGTCCCTCTTGGAAGCGTATGTGCTTTTTTCCTACTTCACCCGCATACCTACTGTTTTACAAGCCTTACAGTGATGGTGGGCATCTCCACAGTGCTCCTGGACACAAAGGAAACAGTGACTCTACTTAGGGAGGACCCGGAAGGCTTCAGAGAGAAAACAGTGTAAGAATGAGGATGAGAGGGAATATTAGGATGGAGAGAGACAGAAGAGAAATATTCCAGACTGAATATATAGTCTATTCTTAAAATCACAGAGATCACAAAAAGTCTGGCATGCTCAAGAGCAAGAGCTGATGCAGGAGAGCTGAGTGTGGGCTAGAGTGGTAGGAAGGGTCAGGAGGTGAGGAGGTAGTGGTTGGGGGGCCAGATATTGAGATGCTTTTCAGAACACTCCACATGGAGTTTGCAGTGGAGGTCTATGGGAGCTGATTCACAGCTGCCCACTGTGTTCAGAGCATCTAGACAAGAAATATCCACAAATATTTGTATTATTTTGCTGTCTTTCATCTGATTAATTCTATACAGAAAAATATTTTGTATAATATTTGAAGAGGTCTTTTGTTCAAGCATAAACCTCCAAGGTCCTCAAGAAATTGAACTATTTCGTATTAACGTTTATAATCCCAATGCCTGTCATTCTGCCTGCACACAATACATGCTTGATGAAAGATTGCTAAAAAAGTGGTTGGGTGGATGGATGGATGATGGATGGAAAATGGATGGATAGAGGGAGGGAGAGAGGGAGGGACTGACCAATGATTGAATTAATTAATGAGCAAATAAGCAATGTGATAAATTTATGTAGGAGTGGCATTACATGTAGACAAAGCTACTGACAATTTACACATTCAATGTCAGCACTAAATATGTGCCTCTCTCCAGGGTCCCCAGTGGCTGGAATTTCTGTCACAGGGAGAATGTATTTCACGCTATAGTAAAGAATAAGATTGAAAGTGCAAATACTTTGAAGAATTCTCCAATGAATTTTGATTGATTGTTGAAAACAGGAACAAGTAGACACGAGCTCATGCTAACTTGTAAATGATTGATCCTGGGTCATTTCCTGACAGGGTATTGGGATAGGACAGGAAGTCTGAGTTTGTTAACTCTTTCCGTTCCATAAAAAGCTTCAGTTTTTCAGCAAGCCTTACCTTACCATTGGAATGTTCACTTTCTTTCAAAAATAGACACTGGCAAAGACCGCAAAGAACCTTGTCCTCATGATCTATCCCAACAACACCCTTCTTTAGTAGTCGGGCCAGCCTCTGCCTTTCCACACAATCCATGCACTTTCCTCCTCACAGCCCGTGTTTGTCTTCCCACTCTCCTTCCAGGTTCTTTCGACTCCCCCTCCCCATCCTTCGAAATTCTGGTTCATCTTCTCAGCAATCTGAGATTGCTAAAATTCCCACTGCCATAGGAGCAACATCAAACTCCATTTGTTTTCTATTCATTCCTAACTATTTGTCATAGTCCTAGCTCCCTGGTCTAGATTATCGTACAGTATTTATAATAACAATAATATTTATATTCATTGAACATGGCCTTTATTCTCAGACCATGGACTTGGCACACATTACTCCTCATTGTAAGAGGTAAATATTTTCATGCCCATTCATATGCAAAGAATCCAAGAATCAGGAAAGGGTAAAATATAAACCAAATAAGTGCCCTCTCCCTTGAATTCCAGCTCTTCTAATTCCTACCCACCCCTCCTCCCCCTACTCAGTAGCTTAAACTATATATAGTATAGCTACTGAGTGGTGACACTGTTTTGTTTTATCATTAGACATAATATTTAAAATGGTAGCTCAATTTGTATAAACCTCTGTAGTACTTTTCCTAATGACTGTAGAATAGTCCACAGAATACATATGTATCAGATCTTATTTAATCCCTATTATTGGATATGGAGTTTGCAGCTTTGTTGTAAAAATTCTAAGGAACAGAGCCGTGGAAACATTGTAAGATTTTTTTTCTAATCTCAGATTGTTTTCTTGTAACAAATTATAAACACAGGATTATTGTGTTTCAAAGCATATGAATATTTCATGACTCAAAATATACATTATCAATGTGCAATGGAGTACACCAAGGTACATTCCTGCCAGCAGAGCAGACACAGTCCCCCATCATAGCTTCCAGGAGCAAAAGACACGATCACTTTGCCTTCTTATAACTAGTGAAGCCAAACACTGTCTTCTAATTGATCTGCTATGAATTATTTCATCTAGTCTTTTATGCGTGTTTCTCTTGGTATTCTGATTGTGTTTTAATTCATTTGCAATAATGTATATCCCATGCTAGGCATACTGTCTGTGCTGACCTAAATTCATTCAGCTAATTATACTAATTTTGGCAACAAATACTTGATGGTCAGCTGTGATACTGGCACTTGGGACATCCATGCGAGAAAGACATGACTTCAAGAAACTTGGAGACTACAAAAAAATGGTCTAATGGTTGGCCCTGTGAGATAAACTTTGAATTTCAATATAAGATACTTCTACCCAAAATGGGGAGATGCAACCTGAAAAGAGTCATGATTTGGAGGTGGGTGGGGGGGCAGCCAGGGAGTGCCCTGAGCACAAGGGCCCGCAACCTCTGGGATCTAACGCCTGATGATTTGAGGTAGGGCTGATGCAATAGTGGGACTTCCCTGGCTCAGACGGTGAAGCATCTGCCTGCAATGTGGGAGACCCAGGTTTGATCCCTGGGGGTCAGGAAGATCCTCTGGAGAAGGAAATGGCAACCCATTTCAGTAATCTTGCCTGGAAAATACCGTAATAATAATAGAAATAAAATGCACAATGTATGTAATGTGCTTGAAGTATCCCCAAACTTCCATGAATCCGGTCCCTGGGGCCAAGGAGGTTGGGACTGCTCCAGGGCTTCAGAAGAGGCAGAGGATGTAGAGATTCTGGGCATCTTCGTGGGTCTCATGAAGAATAGGATTTGGGGAGAAGTAGAGTTTCTGGCTAAGAAGCCTTGTGAAGCTAACGTCACAAGGGCAAAAGCAAATTCAGCAGAGGAGTGGTGGGTGCATTTGGGAAACATTTTCTGCATGAGGACCCAAGAGACATTTGTCCACCAAGTAGTCTGGCCATTAACCAGCCTGTGAAGGGTCTATTAAATTCTGATCCTTAATATTCTTAGTGTGACAAATGTCCTTTTCCCCCAGGACCTGGTTTTGCTTGGGCCCAGGAGCTAAAAGGGATACATTTGCTGAGTCATATAAGGCTTTTACAAAGATATGAGGATAAGCTGCCACAACCTTAAAGTCCTCTGTGAAATAGGGTAAGTCATGGAGCTCTTCAACTTAGTTCAGTTCAGTTCAGTTGCTCAGTCATGTCCAACTCTTTGTGACCCCATGGACTGCAGCATGTCAGGCTTCCCTGTCCATCACCAACTCCTGGAGCTTGCTCAAACTCATGTCCATTAAGTCAGTGATGCCATCCAACTATCTCATCCTCTGTTGTCCTTTTTCCCTCCTGTCTTCAATCTTTCCCAGCATCAGGGTCTTTTCCAATGAGTCAGTTCTTCGCATCAGATGGCCAAATTATTGGAGCTTCAACTTCAGCATCAGTCCTTCCAGTGAATATTCAGGACTGATTTCCTTTAGGATGGTCTGGT
>SJYC01078594.1:0-11077 GCA_006408675.1 Madoqua kirkii
TCCCTCCTGTCTTCAATCTTTCCCAGCATCAGGGTCTTTTCCAATGAGTCAGTTCTTCGCATCAGATGGCCAAATTATTGGAGCTTCAACTTCAGCATCAGTCCTTCCAGTGAATATTCAGGACTGATTTCCTTTAGGATGGTCTGGTTGGATCTCCTTGCTGTCCAAGGGACTCTTGAGAGTCTTCTCCAAACACCACAGTTAAAAAGCATTAATTCTTCAGCACTCAGGTTTCTTTATAGTCCAATTCTCACATCCATACATGCCTACTGGAAAAACTGTAGCTTTGACTAGATGGGCCTTTGTCGGCAAAGTAATGTCTCTGCTTTTTAATATGCTGCCTAGGTTGGCCGTAGCTTTTCTTCCAATAAGCAAGCGTCTTTTAATTTCATGGCTGCAGTCAGCATCTGCAGTGATTTTGGAGCCCAAGAAAATAAAGTCTGTCACTGTTTCCATTGTTTCCCCATATATTTGCTATGAAGTGATGGGACCAGATGCCACAGTCAACTTAATATCCCTGTTTAATAAGCACCAGTGGATTATCCATAATCTGAAGCCAGCAGAGTCTCCTTACCAGATTGGATCAATTAAGTTAAATGATCTTGACTCGCATTTCTCAGTAGGTTTGAGTGTCAAGATCGTCACTTGGACATTTCTTATGTGCAGCCTGAGTGTCTCTCTGAGAGCCAAGAAAGAATTCGCCTTTCCTTTTCTTTTTCCTTTTTGCATTTTAAAAAATTGAAGTATAGTTAATTTACAGTGTTGTGTTAGTTTCAAGTGTATGGCAAATGATTCCATTACACACACACACACATATGTGTGAGCTCAGTTGCTCAATCATGTCTGACTCTTTTCGAGACCCCATGGACTGAAACAGCAGAGTCTCCTTACCAGATGGATCAATTAAGTTAAATGATCTTGACTCGCATTTCTCAGTAGGTTTGAGTGTCAAGATCGTCACTTGGACATTTCTTATGTGCAGCCTGAGTGTCTCTCTGAGAGCCAAGAAAGAATTCGCCTTTCCTTTTCTTTTTCCTTTTTGCATTTTAAAAAATTGAAGTATAGTTAATTTACAGTGTTGTGTTAGTTTCAAGTGTATGGCAAATGATTCCATTACACACACACACACATATGTGTGAGCTCAGTTGCTCAATCATGTCTGACTCTTTTCGAGACCCCATGGACTGAAGACTACCAGGCTCCTTTGTGAAATTTTCCAGGCAAGAATACTGGAGTGGTTGCCATTTCCTCCTTCATGGATCTTACTGACCCAGATATTAAATCCAAGTCTCTTGCATCTCCTACAATGCAGGTGGCCCTTTACCACTGAGTCATCGGGGAAGCCTATATACACACATATATGGGGTTTCCCAGGTGGTGCTAGTGGTAGAGAACCCACCTGCCAATGTGAGAGATGCCAAGAGACTCAGGTTCAATCCCTGGATAGGGAAGATCCCCTGGAGAAGAACATAGCAACCCATGCTAGTACTCTTTCCTGGAGAATCCTATAGACAGTAGGGCCTGGCAGACTACAGTCCATGGGGTTTCAAAGAGTCAGACACGACTGAAGTGACTTAGCATGCATGAAAGCAATACATATATATGTATGCATATAATATTTTTTCAGATTCTTTTCCATTGCAGGTTATTATAAGATATCAAGTATAGTTCCTTGTGCTATTCCCAGTGCTATAAATTAGTCCTTGCTGTTTACTATTTTATATATAGTAGTATATAACTGTTAAGCCAAGACTCCTAATTTATTTCCCATCCATCCCCTTTGGTACTCACAAGATTATTGTCTATGTCTGTGAGTCTATGTCCCTTTTGTTAATAAGTTCATTTATATCATTCTTTAGATTCCACATGTAAGCTCTAGCATGACACTTTCCATCTCTTCCTAGCTTCACTTAGTACATAACCTCGGTGTCCATCCATGTTGCTACAGATGGCATTATTTCATTTTTTATGAGGAGGGACCCTGTCCCCATTCTCCTGCATCCCTATTGCTGACCAGAAGATATTTTACCCCCAAGAAACAGCCCAGGGTCCACAGAAGGATTATACAAGAGAGTTGATGAGGAATTCTCTGGAAACAAGGGAGAGACTGTTGCTAAGCTATGGAACCAAGGCTCCATGGAGTCTACTGCAGACTATTAAGATCATGGATCCTATACCCTACTCAGAGAGCTCGCCAGAACTGGAAGACCCTCACCCACTTTCTGGTCACCAGGCTAGCCTTGGAGCATCTGCTTGGCATCAGCCTCAAGCCCATCTCCAGGCCTGTGGATACACTGACGGACCTGCCGGCAGAGCACAGGAATCCTTGCCTCCTCGCAGCTCCCACACTCATCTCCTTTGCTGTTCCTCAGACACACCTCCCACCTGCAGACCTCCCCAAGCCCCACATGGAATAATGCTTCCCTAGATGGCCACGAACTTCTCTCCTTTGCTTCATTCTTTGCTCTGCCCCAGTGCTGCTTCCTTCAAGCAGGCTTCCCTGACCATCTGGTGTAAAACAGCAGCCTTTCACCCTCCTCTTCACGTGGGGGATTCTCTTCCTAGGCCTGATAGCCCCCTGAGATGCTAACCGGGGTGAAGCTCCATGACCCCAGGCATCTGTCTGGTTTGTCTGCCACCCTGCAACAATTAATAGAACAGAAACTGGCCAGTCGTTCCAAACCTGGACAGCATATTAAAAAGCAGAGACATCACTTTGCTGACAAAAGTCCATACTGTCAAAGCTATGGTTTTTCTAGCAGTCATATATGGATATGAGAGTGGGACCATAAAGAAGGCTAAGCACCGAATAATTGATGCTTTTGAACTGTGTTGCTGGAGAAGACCCTTGAGAGTCCCTTGGAGAGGAAAGATATCATATCAATCAATCCTAAAGGAAATCAACCCTGAATATTCATTGGAAGGACTGATGCTGAAGCTGAAACTCCAATACTTTGGCCAACAGATGCAAAGAGTCGTCTCACTGGAAAAGACCCAATGGGAAAGATTGAGGGCAGGAGGAGAAGGGGGCAACAGAGGACAAGACGGTTGGATGGCATCACCAACTCAGTTAGCTCATGAATCTGAGCTAACTCTGGGAGACAGTGAAGAACAAGGAAGCCTGGTGTGCTACAGTCCATGGAGTTGCAAAGAGTTGGACATAACTTAGCGACTGAACAATAACAACAATGCTATTTATTAGTTAATCAATTTTCACAAAGCTCTAAGGAGTCCCAGTAGGCTAGTCCTTGAACCACACTTCATAAGCTGCTAGTCTTAGCTCCTCAAAACAAATTTTCCCCTTCAAATCTCTCAGATCTATTTTATCAAAACATTGTTCAGTTTGGCTCCTTTCAGCTGCTGGAGCCCCAGAAGAGAACTTAGCTATATTACAGATCCCAGGAGAAGATGACACATGATCTTATCCAAATGTCCTGGAAAACTGAACATCAGAGAGTTTAGTGGTTGCCTGGTGTCTCCGTGATACTATGTGAATGGTGCCTGGGACAAAAAGGCTAGGTCTCCTGCTCCCACTGCATCGCTTTTGTTGTTCAGCTGCCGTCATATCCAATTCTTTTAGACCCCGTGGACTGCAGCATACCAGGCTCCACTGTCCCCCACTATCTCCCGGAATTTGCTCAAATTCATGCCCACTAAGTTGGTGACACTATCTAATCATCTCATCTTCTGCTGCCACCTCCTCTTTTGCCTTCAATCTTTCCCAGCATCAGGGTCTTTTCCAAGGAGGTGGCTCTTTGCACCAGGCGGCCAAAGTATTGGAGCTTCAGCTTCAGCATTGCACCACCCCAAACAGCATCTTTCCTTCCCTGGCTGCAAGCCTACCCAACCTGAAAAAGGAAGGAGTATGAACTGCTAATAGGAAAGAAAACTTTGCTAAAGGAGGCAGACAACATTAAGAGGAGGGGAAGAAATGCAAGTCCTTGCTATCACAATCAATCGTAGACTGGATCCCCCGGTAATGGAGAGACTGAGGTG
Source organism: Madoqua kirkii (assembly GCA_006408675.1). Taxonomy (NCBI): domain Eukaryota; kingdom Metazoa; phylum Chordata; class Mammalia; order Artiodactyla; family Bovidae; genus Madoqua; species Madoqua kirkii. Next base: position 3,997 of record SJYC01078594.1, read on the forward strand.
GCCCCAGTCTTCACAACTCCTGGACAGTCTGTCTAAGCCCTTGCCAATCCCAGGGCACCACAGACAAACCGCAGCGACCATGGCCAGCAGAACCAACCACATCCGACCCTGACATGGGCCCGAACACGTGCACCAGGACTGGAAGAAAGAATGCCAAGGGAGCAGGCGAAGGAGAAGAAAGGCCCCATAGCAGGAGTGGGGGAGCCAGTCAGGAAATTAGCCAAGAGCATGACGGACACACGAAAGCATAATAGACATGAAAATCTGGCAGAAAAAAAATGGCAAAGCAAAGAAAGCTGGCAAGAATAAACGCCATCCAAAAACACAACAAAACATTTTTTAGAAGTTTATTTGACCTAGAATTAATGACAGGAAAACCCCATAAACGTGGTGCAGAATGTTTAATGCCCCATTGAATGCCAACATTATGCCATTCATCTGTCCTTGCAGGTGTATTATTTCTAGTCCTCAGGATGAAAAGCAAAGTTGCTTTCCACATCTTTTATAGTACTTAAAAATACATATTTCCAGGGCTTTATTGCCAAAGGTCCTGCTTTTTCCAGAACCCACAATAACTAATCATGTTACTGCCACCAAGTCTAGGAATTGGAATTAATAGTTGGTGGGAGGGTTCACTTCCATCCTATGAGTGATCTTTGCTTTAACGACCCTTAGAGTTAGTGATTTCTCCTAAATATTTATTTCTCCCCAAGGGAAAGATTTCTCTAAGAACTTTCTCTCTGCCCTAAATATTCACAATTCTCGATCTGTTTTTCTTCTATTTGTCCACTTAGTTTTTGCTGGAATCAATTTTATTAATTTCCTTCTGAAAATTAGCAAGTCAGAGTAAATCACAGGGAGCATTTTCCTCTCTACTATGTGAATCAACCTCACTCTCCTTTCTCTGTATTTCTCTCAATTCTAGGTCATCAAGACCTAGATTGACTCTACTTTTCCCCCACAACTTCTCTTCAAATTAAAAAAAAAAAAAGTAAAGATGAGAAAGACAAAGAGAAAGAGCAAGAAGGAAGAAAGAAAAGGAGGAGGAGAGAAAGGACAGTTTAACTCAATTTTTTAAATATTACCATTTAATCATTGCAGTCAACAACTACACCTCCACCATTTTTCTAAGAATTTCCACCTTTACATTTGGAAAGCTTTTATTATATTGAATGATGTTATCTAACATTGCTTTGAATCTCTCTAGTCCATCATCAAATTAACTGGGAAAAACTTCCGGTATCGTCAGCCTTCTTCCAGGACTCCTGTTCAAATTTTTGGATTAGCTAACCCATGGTCAAATTTAGATGTTAAAGCCCACAGCAACTACCAGATCTATGGGTCCATAAGCTTCGGTAGGTCATTTAAACTTTCTACATCAAAATTTCCTCCTCTGCAAAATCAAAGTCCTAGACTAAATTATCTATAAGATTCTTTTAAACTGTTACATCTCACTTATATGCTGTTTCTCAACTTCCATTTTATGTTATGAAAACACAATATTCATCTATTTTTAAAGTAATAAAAAATAAAACAAAATAAAATAATAAAGACTTTATTAACCCCTAGAATTTGTTTCCAGAACTGCAAGCCTGGAGATGCCCTTTGAGACATTCAGCAGTCTTTGCTGCATTTGTTGGTCATGCTAAGTTGCATCTGACTCTTTGGAACCCCATTGACTGCAGCACACAAGGCTTCCTTGCTCAAACTCATGCCCATTGAGTCAGTGATGTTAGCCAACCGTCTCATCCTCTGCTACCCCCTTCTCCTCTTGCCCTCAGTCTTTCCCAGAATCAGGGGCTTTTCCAATGAGTTGACTCTTCCATCAGATGACCAAAGTTTTAGAGCTTTAGCTTCAGCATCAGTTCTTCCAATGATGTTCTCATTGGCTGTTCTGGTGGCAATTGGCTTGTTAACTGAATTTTATCACGTGTTTTCATGACAATTTTGAGACTCCTTAGAGCAAATTGCAACAGCAAATCATGTTATCCAATTGGCAGTTAGGAAACACAGATCTCAGGCTCCAGAGGAAAGGCCACTTCCTTAATTCCTGCCTGATAATGAGGAAAGAGTCCTCAGAAGGTTAAGTGACTTATGCAATTGGACGCAGCTAGACAGTGTCCACAACAGGGTCCTAGACACAGAGCACTTGCCTCTTCGGACAGCGTTCAATTCTCCCAGCCACACTTCTTCCCCGAGTGCTTTTTAATCTGGCAGGATCCACAAATAAAGGAAACTGTGGTTTTCACATCATGATCAAGATTATTTTTCCACTGTGAATAATAAAAGCAGAGTAACCCATTCGTAGCTTCAAAATGTTCCCCTTCCAGCCCGCATTGTTTATTCCTTGGGTTTTCAACAACTTTTACTTCAAAATGTCAGTTTTGAATGTGTTTGCATACTTCTGCATTTTATTTCAGGATTCTCTGTCATAACCATTCATTTCCCCCCACTGGCTAAGTTGTTGAAAAAGAAAACCGTGTTTCGAGGCCAGTCCAATCCTACAATTTAAAAGCTGGCAGGATCCGTCTCCCTTTTCTCCCCTGGGAGGATTAATTTGCTTCTTTTTTATTCTCAAAGTTTTATGATTCCAAATAAAGGATATAATGGTGCCATTGAGAGTTGGGGAAATGTGGAAGATAAATAGACTATGAGGGAACTGCTTGAAATGAAAATCCAAGTTTTGGGGAAGAAGGTGGGAAGAGTGGAGACGGGTTGTTGTTATTTTTTTTTTTTTATCATGTGAGTGTGGCCTGTTAATGATAAAGGAAATTTCCTCCTTCTAACGAGTCTTGCCTTTATAGACTGAAGTGAGGGCAAATGGTTCCATTTGTATCATAAATGTAAAGAAGCTGAAATCGTACTCCCAAGAATGTAATATGTTTAATTTTGAAGTTGGGGGAGCAACTGTTAAAAATAGATTTTTTTTTATTCCCTGAGACCTGCAACACCAGAGTCTGGGCTTTGACTCTTGATTTGTTTGCCTGAACGCTGAAACATTTAAGAAAGATGTTAAAATCACCAGCAGGAAACTAATTGACCAAGGGAAGTAATTTGAATACTTTCTTTTGGTGGAGTTCACCTTAATTAGCTCCCAACTTGGTGAGAGCAGTCTGTGTGATGATGCATTAATCCCATTATGCTAAGAGCCCAATTCATCATCAAAGAGTTTTTCCAAAGGACCCTTTGGAATTTTACAAAATAAATTGGACAAATGTCATTAACATCCAGGAGTTTATAGTTCAGGTCCGTGCAGGAGACATTTATTGACCAGGCACTGTGTGCAAAGCACCGAGGAGGACATGTTTCCACCCTCATGGAGCACAAAGCTGCATGTCCCTTCATTATTCAACAGTCTCAGTGTGAGTTCAGGACCCCAGGAGGGGTTCGTTCCACTGTAGACATTTCACAGTACAGGCCACATCTCAACCGGCCCTAAAACAATGAGACGCATACAACAGTGATTTAACGCACATCTGATTACACGGTGCCATTGTGTATACTCTTTTTATAATATAGATTTATTTAATTTAATTGGAGGTTAATTACTTTACAATATTGTATTGGTTTTGCCATACATCAACATGAATCCACCACAGGTATACACGTGCTCCCCATCCTGAACCCCCTGCGTCCTCCCTCCCTGTACCATCTCTCTGGGTCGTGCCAGTGCGCCAGCCGCAAGCATCCAGTCTCCTGCATCGAAGCTGTTTATACTCTTTAGCTTCCCTGCACCCCCCACCCCACCGCTACACGCACTGAATTAAACCTCTTATAGAGTCCAAGTTTGTTTGTCACCTTACAATAGGCTAATTAATTGACAGACAAATTGTTGGGGCCAGGAAGAGTAACTTTATCCAGAAAGCCAGCAGACCAAGAAGATGGTGGACTAGTGTCCCAGAGTTCTAACTCATCTGATTTAGAATTCAGGCTTCTTTTATACTAAAAGAAGAGGGATGTGGCAGGTTGTTGCAAACTTCTTGGTGTTGGAATCCTTTGTTCTTGCAGCTTCTATGTCAGTCAAGTCAGGACACTCCTGTTAACCTCCAACAAGACAAATGAGAAACTTTTTTTGCAGGGGAGGGGTCTCCAAAGTCACCACAGATGGTGACTGCAGCCAAGAAATTAAAAGACACTTGCTCCTTGGAAGGAAAGTTATGACCAACCTAGACAGCATATTAGAAAGCAGGGACATCACTGTGCCAACAAAGGCTGTCTAGTCCAGGCTATGGTTTTTCCAGTGGTCATGGATGGATGTGAGAGTTGGGCTATAAAGAAAGCTGAGTGCCAAAGAATTGATGCTGTTAAACTGTGGTATTGGAGAAGACTCTTGAGAGTCCCTTGAGATCCGACCAGTCCATCCTAAAAGAAATCAGTCCTGAATATTCATTGGAAGGACTGATGCTGAAGCTGAAACTCCAGTACTTTGGCCACCTGATGCAAAGAACTGACTCATTGGAAAAGACCCTGAGGCTGGGAAAGATTGAAGGCAGGAGAAAAGGGGGACAAGAGAGGATGAGATGGTTGGATGGCATCATTGACTCAATGGACATGAGTTTGAGCAACCTCCAGGAGTTGGTAATGGACAGGGAAGCCTGGCATGCTGCAGTCTATGGGGTCACAAAGAGTCAGACAAGACTGAGCAACTAAACTGAACTGAACTGAATTCTTCAACTTTTTATCTTTATATGAATGAAAACTGTTAAACCTTTAAAGGTCAGCGCCTTGAGAATGGGCTGTCCTGTATATTTCAGGCTGTAGGCAACATTCTTAACTTGTAGCAAGAATAGAACACAGAGGTTAAAGTAAAAGAAACAGATTCAATATGGTGTCAGATCTCATCTCCATATTACAAATTTAATTCCTTACCCTTGAGTTTAGGACCCCTACATACCCTGGGCCTTCCCTAGTTCTTTGACCAGATGTACCTCCTTGGCTCATACCCTTTCGGCCTCCTGGCATTTCTCAACCATTCCAACCTGATCCTGCCATTGGCTGCCTCTCCAAATGGAGCACCTTCCTCCAAACCACATGACTGTCCCTTCCCTGGCCCCATCTCAGCTCAGGGAGATTGTCTCTGCCCACCCACCTTCATTCAGTTCTTCTTTTCACCACCACCATCTTTCCCATCACCCAGCTTCACTTTCTTCATAACATTTACCATACTCAAAGCTTATCATCATTATTAGTTGATATATTTATTTACTATCTATCTCTCCCCTTGTCCTACCCCACAAAGTCAGCTCCACACAAATGGAGCTGACTTACTGCAATATCCCTTGCACTGGGGCAGGGCTTAGGCACTTGCTTAATATTCAGTGAATGAATGAGTGACTCAATCAATGGATGAAAATAAAAACATCAAAGCTTGGTCATCATTAGGGGAGTAGGAGATGGAGACACAGAGGTGAAGTTTGGGTGGGAGAACTAACAGCAATGTGCCTTAGTAGAAAGGCAGTGGCTTTGAAAGCCCACAATTCACTCTCCAAACGTTCAACAACTTGGCTTCTAAGAATCAAAGTTCAAAATGGTAAAGCATTCAGGGTCTCTGCTCCCCCTCCATATCCATCAAAATGTGCACTGTACACAAGATAAAGTGCTTGTATCTTGTCATTATCTCCCTTACACATCCAATAAATATTTGCTGAAACATGGCTCCCTCCAGCAAATGGATCCATAGTCTCTAGTGCCAGGTTTTACAATCTTCTCACAGGGGAAAGAGACCATCCACAGAAACGGAAAGCCCTGAAAAGAACCACTTGTTCCTTCCTAAGCATGGGCGAGAGAGGCTATAACTTTAAAAAAAAATGGTAAAGCATTCAGGATCTCTGCTCCCCCTCCATATCCATCAAAATGTGCACTGTACACAAGATAAAGTGCTTGTATCTTGTCATTATCTCCCTTACACATCCAATAAATATTTGCTGAAACATGGCTCCCTCCAGCAAATGGATCCATAGTCTCTAGTGCCAGGTTTTACAATCTTCTCACAGGGGAAAGAGACCATCCACAGAAACGGAAAGCCCTGAAAAGAACCACTTGTTCCTTCCTAAGCATGGGCGAGAGAGGCTATAACTTTAAAACGTGTGGTTTCTGTCCTGTACACTGTGGTGGACAAGTCCATCTTTAAATGTATCCAAAAATGTCAGCTGTCACATTTAAGGGCAGACATCCAGCCCCGGCCGCCCCGCAAAGGTGGGCGTGTTATCAGAAGGCCATCACAGACCACTTAATGGACCTCTGCTCCTAAATAAACACGACGGGGGGATACAGGGTACAGCCTTACCTCCCCGTTGTTTGTGTGTTCCTGTCAGACTAGTCAATTTCATTGGCCTGGGACGTTACATTTACTTCTTGGAATATGAGATTGCACAGATCTGCCTTCGTGGGCACTGGTGGCTAAAATGGGAACAGCTTAATGAATCACAAGTCAGATTCTGTATATAAAGTCCACATCACGAGGGGATAGCAGGGCCTCTGCTCAGCATGGGAAGATTTATCTTCCCCGGGTGAGACCATGACCCCATGGCCCCCTCACCCTCCTTTCACACCAGTTAACAGTTATCTCACTCCCTAAAGGGTCCACAGTGTCTTATTTGGAGGCCCTTTAAAATCTGGAGCCAGATTATGCTTCAGGCGTCTAAGCGATGTTCTCATTGCACTGGTCACATGGAAGAGCCACTTTAACTCTTTCAGGTGAGAGGAGACAATTTCACAAAAATGGGCTGAATTAGGAAGAATGTGTGGTCCCTGCCAGAGAAGGCAATGGCACCCACCCAGCCACACACAGAAACAATAGATTCTGGAGACAATGTGGAGAAAAGGGGACCCTCCTACACATTGTTGCTGGAAATGTAAATTGGTACAGCCACTATGGAGAGCAATATGGAAGTTCCTTAAAACTAAAAATAGAGTCACCATATAATCCAGCAAGCCCACTCCTGGGCATATATCTGGAGAAAACTACAATTCAAAAAAGATCCATGTATCTCCATGTTCATTGAAGAACTATTTACAATAGCCAGGACATGGAAGCAACCTAAATGTCCACCAGCAGAGGAATGGGTAAGGAAGATGTGGT
>SJYC01078596.1:0-28640 GCA_006408675.1 Madoqua kirkii
AAAACTCTGCTAATTGAGTCGGGGAAGAAGAGTCATCACTCATCCATTGACCATTAGAGATAGCCCTCAAGGTAGAATTACTGAGAATTAAAGTTCTTACCTGCCCTTATCTTGGAAAAGCTCTGTAATCTGATTTAGAGCAAGCAGCTATAATGTCCATAGTATCCAAGATTGAACAATGATCAACAATTAAGTTATTCAAGGACTGAGTATTTGAGAGGTCCTCTACCTAGCCAGAAAAGCCTTAACTCTCATAAAATGATCTCAATAGTTTATCGAATTAAAGGGGTTGCTCCTTTCATCAGAACAATATTTCTCAGAATTCATACCTTGGAAAACTGATTCTGTGGATGTTGAGGGCTCAATGGTAAAGAAGTTTGAAAAACATGAAATGAAATAAGCTTTTAGAATCTGTAATATGGTAATCAGCATTTTGAGTCTCCAAAATAGAGACATTTGTTATTTTATAGGGGACATTTTTTATAGTCATTCTACAGGATGAAAGTACTCAAGTCTTAAAACATCTTTTCTCTTGTTCCCTATGGAGAAGGAAATGCAACCCACCCCAGTATTCTTGCCTGGAGAATCCCATGGACAGAGGAGCCTGGCAGGCTACAGTCTATGGGGTCACAAGAGTCTGACACAATTGAGCGACTAAGCACAGCACACACACTTGTTCTCTATCGTCTAAGAATGTTCACTCTGGAATTTAAGCTTCTCTTCTCTCTTACCTTCATCTGTGGTTTAAATGGTTAATAATGCAATCTTTGGACTCATCCAGATATTGTTACAGTGGTCACTTGCCATCCTTCTGAACGTCTAGCATCTGAATCCCCTTATTGACTTTGGAGAATTCCCAATACATGGCTACAAGTAAGAGGCCAGGAACTCTCACTGATCCCTGGCAGCCAGGATAGGAATATAACCAAAGCTTCGCATATTAGCCGTTTCTACTGTGAAAGGGTGAATCTTAATTGTGAAGCACAGGCACACTCCAGTGAGTGAGACTGGAACTGGGGCAGCATCCAGCAGTAGTGATCCTGTGAATGTCTCCATTGTGACTCATCTTAAGTTTCTGTTTATTTCTAAGCTGGTCTTCTTGAATCTTATCTCCAGATTTTTCAATAAATCCTTTTAAAATTCAGACACCAGAGTGCTTTCTTTTATTTACAAGCACTAACTGACTGGTTGAGAACTCTGACTGTAGGTTTCTGAAGTCTGTGCTCCAGAGAAATGCAGTATAAAAAGATACTTTTTGCTTTAATGTCCTGTCTTCTTCAGGGGAATGAGCCTGATTGAGCTCTCCTATCAGGGGCATATATGAGCAGGATGTCATTGGGTGTTTACTGCTTATTCATTTTTCTCCCACTGGATCTTAATCCTCAATAAGAAAAGACCAATAACTCTAGCATGGACTCCTCTAAGTATCAATTTAGCAAAGAATCTGTCAATTAAAAAACCTTAGATTATGTACAATGCACAGATTAATGTGTGTGCCTGCAGTTGGTGTATTGTTCTGGAAAGAGACAGCAGAGGACAGTAACCCAAGCCAGAAGATCAGGATTCCATACCTGTCTCTCCCATTATACTAGTCAGGTTACTGCTCTGGGTAAAGGAAGAATTTGACAATGAACTCATTATTTTAAAATGTTGAAATTTTTACAGTCATATAAAATTTCACTGATATAGTTGATTTTTAGGCAAATGAAACCTCAATTTCTTGAAAATGAAATAAAATGTGTAATTAAACTAAGAAATAAAGGTGGTGCAGAGCTTTGGTAATTGAATTCTGCCACGCCCTAGATTTCTGGGGTAATGTCTCAGGGGCAGCTTGGGAATGGCAATGGAGACTGGATTTCATACAAGGTTTCAGGGCCATCCCACAGCTTGTCTTATTGTATTGGATATGGATATTGGGCTCTTATTAAGGCTTTATTTGAGCAAAAATTAGAAAATCATGAATGGGGTGATCCCTAAGGGCCATTCTGTAAGTCTGTATTAGCAAAGCATCCTCTATGACACTCCTTAAATTATTATTTCCTTTCATTCTTCCCATGACAGTGTCTGTTCTCTCTTGCTCACCCATGGAAAAATACTACCCTCTGAAGTTTTAAGACATCTCCCCCGCCCCCCCATTTCACATCTCTCCTGAAGAGTATGTGGTTTTAGGTTCCACCTTTTCTAAATGCACTCCTTATGCAGAAAAGATATATTCAAAATCCCATTAATTATTAAGCAATGCTTATTAAACACCCTCAAGCACTTGGTGATAAATTGATGCTTTCCAAACCTGGAACAGGAGGAGCTACATCCGATATAAACTGACATTCAATTGCAGCCTCTCTGCCAACCTGCTGTGATCCTCAAATCGCTTTCTCCTGCATCCTTTCACATCCTCCCCCAGGTCCCACCCCCTCAGCCCAATCACCTTGTAAGAACAGCTGCAGAGAGAAGGAAAATGAGGAGAGAAGCCAAAATAATGCTAAGATGCCTATTTGTTTTCAACCCGAACACTTGTATTTTCTTATACTGTATGGTTTGTTTGCTCTGTGTATTACAAATTTTCACTCTCTTGGTACAGTCACACAAGTCAATTTTCAGAGATCACTTGTTCCATAAAAAGTCTGTTGAAAGTCAGAAGAATTTTGACCACACATACTCCAGGCTTGGAGGTTCCCCATGTTGTGTAGCGGTAAAGAAGCCACCTGCCGATGCAGGAGACACAAGAGACACAGTTTTCATCCCTGGGTTGGGAAGATCCCCTGCTCCAGTATTCTTGCCTGGAAAATTCCATGGACAGAGGAACCTGGCAGGCTACAGTTCATGGGGTCTCAAAAGAGTCAGACATGACTGAGCATGCACACACTCCAGGCTTAGCTTTATTGTCATCACCTCTTTCCAACAGTCTGCTTTTATTCCCCAAGATATGAAGTTTACCTCTGAGCCCCATAGCATTGATGCTAACTCATTGGTTTTTATCTGCCTGCTATTGTGTTTGTGTCTTCCTGTGTAGACTGAGTAATCTAAGGATAGAGACATGCTGATCAGATTCATCACACTCTCTTAGCAATTAGCACAGGGGATCCTAGTACCTGTATAAAATGTGCATCCTGGTGCTATATACCCTCACCTCACAGTCAACAGGATTATCTGCCTCATATGAAGTTTACCTCTGAGCCCCATAGCATTGATGCTAACTCATTGGTTTTTATCCTGCCTGCTATTGTGTTTGTGTCTTCCTGTGTAGACTGAGTAATCTAAGGATAGAGACATGCTGATCAGATTCATCACACTCTCTTAGCAATTAGCACAGGGGATCCTAGTACCTGTATAAAATGTGCATCCTGGTGCTATATACCCTCACCTCACAGTCAACAGGATTATCTGCCTCATCCTTCTTTTGACTTAAAAAACAGTCAGAACCTAAAAGTTGAGAAAGAAAGAAAGAACAAAGCTGAAGTTGCTCTGTCATGTCTGACTCTTTGTGATCCCATGGACTGTAGCCTACCAGGCTCCTTCATCCATGGGATTTTCTCCAGGGGATCTTCCTGACCCAGGGAGAGAATCCAGGTCTCCCACATTGTTGGCAGAAGTTTTACTGTCTGAACCACCAGGGAAATTGGAAGTTATGTTTTATTCCATGAGAATTTTAAGGACTTCAAGCTGAGGAGACAGAATCTCAAGTAATTCTGAGAGAACTGCTCTGAGGAGGAGAGGGGAGAAGCCACATTCTACAGAAGTTTTAAAACAAAAGGCTGGTAGTCTGAACATAAAAAGATTATTATTAATTAAAAACAACAACAACAGATATCTCATGGAATTTAAAATTTTTCTATGTATGGGGAGATGCAAGAATCAGGGTTCACTGAGCTCATTCCTTTCATATTGTTGTTGTTGTTGTTGTTGTTGTTGTTGTTCCGACACTCAGTCTGCCCCATTCTTTGCAACCCCATGGTTGCAGCATGCCAGGCTTCCCTGTCCTTCTCTGTCTCCTGGAACTTGTTCAAACTTATGTCCATTGAGTTGATGATACCATCTAACCATCACATCCTCTGTCGTCCCCTTCTCTTTCTGCCCTCAGTCTTTCCCAGCATCAGAGTCTTTTCCAATGAATTGGATCTTTTCCAATGAGTCAGCTCTTTCCAACAGGTAGTCAGAGTATTGGACCTTAAGCTTCAGCATCACTCCTTCCAGTGGATATTCAGTGTTGATTTCTTTTAAGATTGACCGGTTAGATCTTCTTGCTGTTCAAAGGACTCTCAAGAGTCTCCTCCAGCACCACAGTTGAAAGCATCAATTCTTCAGTGCTCAGCCTTCATGATCCAACTCTTACATCCATACATGAATACTGGAAAAATCATAGCTTCGACTATATGGACCTTTGTTGGCAAAGTTGTAACTCTGCTTTTTAATATGCTATCTAGATTTGTCATAACTTTTCTTCCAAGAAGTCTTTTAATTTTGTGGTTGCAGTCATTGTCTTCATTGATTTTGGAGCCCAAATAAATCAAGTCTGTCACTGTTTCCACTATTTCCCCATCTATTTGCCATGAAGTAGTGGGATCAGATGACATGATCTTAGTTTTTGAATGCTGAGCTTTAAGCCAACTTTTTCACTCTCCTCTTTCACTTTCATCAAGAGGCTCTTTAGTTCTTCTTCACTTTCTGCCATAAGGATGGTGTCATCTGCATATCTGAGGTTATTGATATTTCTCCTTGAAATCTTGATTTCTTGTGTTTCTTCCAGCCCAGCGTTTCTCATGATGTACTCTGCATATAAGTTAAATAAGCAGGGTGACAACATACAGCCTTGAGGCACTCCTTTTCCTATTTGGAACCAGTCTATTGTTCCATGTCCAGTTCTGACTTGTTGCTTCCTGACCTGCACACAGGTTTCTCAAGAGACAGGTCAGGTGGTCTGGTTTTCCCATCTCTTTCAGAATTTTCCACAATTTTTTCCCCCCGTAATCCGCACAGTCAACAGCTTTAGCATAGTCAGTGAAGCAGAGGATGTTTTTCTGTAATTCTCTTTCTTTTACCATGACAGAATGAATGTTGGCAATTGGATCTCTGGTTCCTCTGCATTTCTAAATCCAGTTTGAACATCTGGAAGTTCTCAGTTCACATACTGTTGAAGCCTAGCTTGAAGAATTTTGAGTATTATCTTGATGGCCTATGAAATTAGGGCAACTTTAGGGTAGTTTGAACATTCTTTGGCATTGCTCTTCTTTGGAATTGGAATAAAAATTGATCATTTCCAACCCTATTGGACACTGGTGAGTTTTCCAAATTTCCTGACATATTGAGTGCAGCACTTTCACAGCATCATCTTTTAGGATTTGAAATACCTCTGCTGGAATTGCATCACCTCCAGTAGCTTCATTAGTAATTATGCTTCCTAAGGCCCACTTGACTTCACACTCCAGGGTTTCTGGATCTAGATGAGTGATCACACCATCATGGTTATCTGGGTCATTAAGATCTTTTTTTGTATAGTTCTTCTGTGTATTCTTGCCACCTCTTCTTAATATCTTCCATTTCTGTTAGGTCCGAAGCTTTCTGTCCTTTATTGTGCGCAGCTTTACGTGAAATGTTTCTTTGGTATCTTCAATTTTCTTGAAGAAATCTCTAGTCTTTCCTATTCTATTTTTTTTTTTTCTATTTCTTTGCATTGTTCACTTAAGAAGGCTTTCTTATCTCTCCTTGCTATTCTTTGGATCGCTGCATTCATATGGGTACATCTTTCCTTTTTTCCCTTGCCTTTCATTTCTATTCTTTTCTCAGCTTTTTATAAGGCCAAACTTACCTGTTACTTCAGATATCTTTTGACTTCCTACTTTTGCATTCCAGCCCCTATGATGAAAAGGATGAAAAGTAACCTTTGTTGTTAGTTCCAAAAGGTCTTGTCAATCTTCATAGAACTGTTCAACTTCTTCAGCACCAGTGGTTGAGACAAAGACTTGAATTACTGTGATGCTGTGCCTTGGAAATGAACCAAGATCATTTTGTTGTTTTTGAGCTTGCACCCAAGACCTGAATTTCAGACTCCTTTGTTAACTATGAGAGATATTCAATATCTTCTAAGGTATTCTTGTTCACAATAGTAGAATCATCTGAATTAAATTCACTCATTCCCTTCCATTTTAGTTCAGTGGTTTCTAAAATGTCAGTGTTTACTCTTGCTATCTTCTGTTTGACCACTTCCAGTTTACTTTGGACCTAACATTCTAGGTTCCTATGCAATATTATTCTTTACAGCATAGGACTTTACTTTCACCACCAGACACATGCACAACTGGGCATCGTTTCCACTTTGGCTCAGTGTGTTCATACCTTCTGGAGTTATCAATAGTCTATTGGGCACCTATCAACCTGGGGGGTTTATCTTTCAGTGTTATATCTTTTTACCTTTTCATACTGTTTATGGGGTTCTCAAGGCAAGAACGCTGAAATGATTTGCCATTCCCCTTTTTAGTGGGCCATTTTGTCAGAACTCACCACCATTACCTTCTCCAGTGGCCATTTTGTCTGTCATGGGTGGCCCTACATGGCATGGCTCACAGTTTCATTAAGTTACAAAAAGCTGCAATCCATATGATCATTTTGGTTAGTTTTCTGTGGTTGTGGTTTTCATTCTTTCTGCCCTCTGATGGATGAAGATAGCAGGCTTGTGAAAGTTTCCTGATGGGAAGGACTGGAATTTTGTCAGAACTCACCACCATTACCTTCTCCAGTGGCCATTTTGTCTGTCATGGGTGGCCCTACATGGCATGGCTCACAGTTTCATTAAGTTACAAAAAGCTGCAATCCATATGATCATTTTGGTTAGTTTTCTGTGGTTGTGGTTTTCATTCTTTCTGCCCTCTGATGGATGAAGATAGCAGGCTTGTGAAAGTTTCCTGATGGGAAGGACTGGCTGTGGGGAAAACTGGGTCTTGCTCTGGTGGGCAAGACCATGCTCAGTAAATCTTTAATCCAATTTTCTGCTGATGGATAGGGCTGTGTGTTTTTTGACAATGCAGAAAAGCATACACTAAAGCCTTTGACTATGTAGATAGTAACAAACTATGGAAAAATCTTAAAGAGATGGGAATCCCAGACAACCTTACCTGTCTTCTGAGAAACAACAAGGCCAAGAAGCAAGAGTTAGAACTGGATGTGGAACAAAGAACTGGTTCAAAATTAGGGAATGAATATACTGTCACCCTGCTTATTTAACATATATACGCGGTATATCATGTGAAATGCAGGGCTGGATGACCCACAAGCTGGAATCAAGATTGTCAGGGGAAATATCAATAACCTCAGATATGCAGGTAATACCACTCGAATGGGTAGAAAATGAAGGAAACTAAAGAGCCTCTTGATGAAGGTGAAAGAGGAGAGTGAAAAAGCTGGCTTAAAAATCAGCTTTCAAAACTAAGATCGTGGTGTCCAGTCTCACATGACAAATAGGGAAATAATGGAAACACTGACAGACTTTATTTTCCTAGGTTTCAAAGTCACTGTGGATAGTGACTGCAGCCATGAAATTAAAAGATACTTGCTCCTTGAAAGAAAACTATGACAGAACTAGATAGCATATTAAAAAGCAGAGATATCACTTTGCCAACAAGGGTCCATGTAGCCTCAGTTCAGTTCAGTTCAGTCGCTCAGTCATGTCCAACTCTTTGCGAACCCATAAATCGCAGCACGCCAGGCCTCCCTGACCATCATCAACTCCTGAAGTTCACTCAGACTCATGTCCATCGAGGCAGTGATGCCATCCAGCCATCTCATCCTTGGTCATCCCCTTCTTCTCCTGCCCCCAAACCCTCCCAGCATCAAAGTCTTTTCCAGTGAGTCAACTCTTCACATGAGGTGGCCAATGTACTGGAATGTCAGCTTTAGCATCATTCTTTCCAAAGAAATCTCAGGGTTGATCTCCTTCAGAATGGACTGGTTGGATCTCCTTGCAGTCCAAGGGACTCTCAAGAATCTTCTCCAACACCACAGTTCAAAAGCATCAATTATTCGGCAGTCAGCCTTCTTTTCTGAATGTTGAGCTTTAAGCCAACTTTTTCACTCTCCTCTTTTACTTTCATCAAGAGGCTTTTTAGTTCCTCTTCACTTTCTGCCATAAGGGTGGTGTCATCTGCATATCTGAGGTTATTGATATTTCTCCTGGCAATCTTGATTCCAGCTTGTGTTTCTTCCAGTCCAGCGTTTCTCATGATGTACTCTGCATAGAAGTTAAATAAGCAGGGTGACAATATACAGCCTTGACGTACTCCTTTTCCTATTTGGAACCAACTTTCACTTTCATCAAGAGGCTTTTTAGTTCCTCTTCACTTTCTGCCATAAGGGTGGTGTCATCTGCATATCTGAGGTTATTGATGTTTCTCCCAGCAATCTTGATTCCAGCTTGTGTTTCTTCCAGTCCAGGGTTTCTCATGATGTACTTTGCATATAAGTTAAATAAACAGGGTGCCAGTATACAGCCTTGATGTACTCCTTTTCCTATTTGGAACCAGTCTGTTGTTCCATGTCCAGTTCTAACTGTTGCTTCCTGGCCTGCAAACAGACTTCTCAAGAGGCAGGTCAGGTGGTCTGGTATTCCCATCTCTTTCAGAATTTTCCACAGTTTATTGTGATCCACACAGTCAAAGGCTTTGGCATAGTCAATAAAGCAGAAATCGATGTTTTTCTAAAACTCTCTTGGTTTTTCTGATGATCCAGCAGATTCTGGCAATTTGATCTCTGGTTCCTCTGTCTTTTCTAAAACCAGCTTGAACATCAGGAAGTTCTCAGTTCCGGTACTGCTGAAGCCTAGCTTGGAGAATTTTGAGCATTACTTTACTAGCGTGTGAGATGAGTGCAATTGTGTGGTAGTTTGAGCATTCTTTGGCATTGCCTTTCTTTGGGATTGGAATGAAAACTGACCTTTCTCAGTCCTGTGGCCACTGCCGAGTTTTCCAAATTTGCTGGCATATTGAGTGCAGCACTTTCACAGCATCATCTTTCAGTTTTGAAATAGCTCCCTCCTTAGGGACCTTTTATTTGGTGCTAATCATTCAACAGAAGTACACTCAGCCACTAAAAGGAGAAAAATTGGGCCATTTGTGGAGATGTGGATGGACTTAGAGTCCATCATATAGAGTGAACTAAGAAAGAGAAAAACAAATATCCTGTATTAATGCATATATATGGAATCTAGAAAAATAATGGTACAGATGAACCTATTTTCAGAGCAGGAATAGACATAGAGGTAGAGAATAGATATGTGGATGCAGGTAGGGAAGGGGAGGGTGGGATGAACTGGGAGATTAGTATTGACATATACACACCGCTGCTGCTGCTGCTAAGTCACTTCAGTCGTGTTTGACTCTGTGTGACCCCGTAGACGGCAGCCCAGCAGGCTCCCCAGTCCCTGGGATTCTCCAGGCAAGAACACTGGAGTGGGTTGCCATTTCTTTCTCCAAAGCATGAAAGTGCAAAGTGAAAGTCAGATCACTCAGTCATGTCTGACTCTTAGAGACCCTAAAGAATGCAGCCTACCAGGCTCCTCCGTCCATTGGAGTTTCCAGGCAAGAATATTGGCATGGGATGCCATCGCCTTCTCCGATATACACACTACCATGGGTAAAATTGGGCTTCCCAGCTGGCATTAGTGGTAAAGAATCCATCTGCCAATGTAGGAGACATAAGAACCACAAATTCAGTCCCTGGGTTGGGAAGGTCCCCTGAAAGAGGGCATGGCCACCCACTCCAGCATTATTGTCTGGAGAATCCTATGGACAGAGGAGCCTGGAGGGCTACAGTTCATAGGGTCGCAAAGACACAGCTGAAGCGACTTAGCACACATATATGTAAAATAGATAGCTAATGGGAACCTGCTACTAAGCTGAGGAAGCTCAGCTCAGTGCTCTGTGAAGAGTCACCTCACTGTACAAAAGAAACTGACACAACATTGTGAGGTGATTATATTTCAATTTTTTTTGAAGTACAGCTGATTGGGATCATCTGTTATTACACCTTAATGTGAACATATCCGTCCAAGTTTTAGGTGTCAGAAGGTGTGAATCAGAGTCTGCCAACGTCCTTCCAACCCAGTGAGCCTGAGTCCACAAGAACGTCTCAAGGTCCCTTGCTTCTCATCCCTCTGTCGCCAAATCCCCACTGCTTTCCCCTAGAACTGTGGTAACAAACTTAATAGACTTTGCTACAAAGCATATCAGACACTGACCTCACTTTCCAATCTCTCTACTTGTGTCCAGGCCACTCTGCCTGGCAGGAAAGGAGGGCACCCTACCCCATATCCAGCTATTCAACTTTATCTGCCCCAAAGATACCTCACTCCTAAAGACTCCCCATTGAGGGGAGATTCTCTTTAAAGATTCTCTCCTAAAGGCCGTGGAAAAGCAGCCCACTGCCAGTGAGAATTCTGAATGTCAAGATCTATAAGAAAGAGTCTTTTATTTCCCTTGATGAGCTTTGCCTAGAATTTTCTTTCCCTCGCCTCTTTTCTCCATGAAAGGCATGAGAATCCTAAGGTAAGGGGATGCCTCCGATCTAAGAGAACCAAGGTGACTGCTTCCATTTTTTTCTTGAAACACAAACTTCAAGCCTAATTTCTCTTTGGCACCATTTCTAAGAGAGCAATATTTCTTTACTTACCAAAAAAAATGAAAGCATAAAAATATAATAAAAGGCATCTGACAGTCAGCTTCCATCAGGGAGATAAAAAGGAGCGGTGGGGCTTCCCTGGGGACTCAGTGGCAAAGAATCCACCTGCCAATGCAGAAGACACGGGTTCAGTTCCAGATCTGGGAAGACCCCTAACGCCAAGGAGCAAAAAAGCCCACGTGCAGTAACTCTTGAGCCTGTGCTTTAGAGCCTGGAGCCTCAGCTACTGAAGCCCACACACCCGAGAGCCTGTGCTCTGCACCAAGAGAGGCCACTCCAGTGAGACGCCCATGCACCACCACTGGAGAGCAGCCCCCTCTCGCCACAGCTAGAGGAGAGCACAGTCAGAAGATCCAGGGCAGCCAAACACAAATCAATGAAATTACAAAATTTTTTTTTTATAAAAGGAAATGATGGGATTTAGGGCTTTCTGGAGAGCACTTTTCTCTTTTAAATGGAGCAGACACCATCCAGTTCCAGTCAATTCATACCAAAGAGGAAAAGAAAAATTAAAGAAGCCCCCCAAACCCATTTTATGAAGAAATATCCTGATTCATAAATGTCCATTTAAATAGTTTTTTTAAATGTAGGTCAGTGTGCAGCTGTGCCTCAGAGAGATATTAGGAAATGAATCTAAGTTATTTCCTATAATGTATTTTATGATGCTACGAATCTCTAGGTGTTTTACGTTCTGTGATTCTTTAGGTGTAGAAAACAGTGATACTAATACTGAAACAAACTCAATCTATAATCTGTCCTAAGACAGTCTGTGAATTTCTGAGAGAAACTAGGTGGCAATTTTCCTTAGTACCCATGACGATGAGATCTTTTATTCCAAGATCGTCTCAAGGGGCTGCTGAGCCACAGAACAAACTTGTGAGGTGCTGACCCGGGAAAGGGGATCTCAGAAGCTGCCCAGGCCACTCAAATGGCTGGACTCGAGGCACAAAAGAAGGCTTTGTGGTCCACACAGTCCCAGCGCAGCACCCCAGGAGATGGCTCTGGGGTGGGAGGATAAAGCCCTTTCTGGTAATAAAGCATTTGCTAGGCCTTGTACATCTGTCTCCTGTGGGGGCCTCACACTGGGACTCAAATAGGGCTTTCCTTCTTATCACAGTAAGCATTCAGCGCAGGAGAAAACAGATACATGGACACACACATCATCTTGCAGCACTTCTATTTTTGGAGGAAGGCAGAGGTACAGACAGAAAAATGCAGAAAGGTAAGACAACTGTTTTAACCCTGGTAGCTCAGTTGGTAAACAATCCACCTGCAATGCAGGAGACCCCAGTTCGATTCCTAGGTCAGGGAGATCTGCTGGAGAAGGGATAGGCTACCCACTCCAGTATTCTTGGGCCTCCCTTGTGGCTTAGCTGGTAAAGAATCCACCTGCAATGTGGGAGACCTGGGTTCGATCCCTGGGTTGGGGAGATCCCCTGGAGAAGGGAAATACCCACTCCAGTATTCTGGTCTGGAGAATTCCATGATCTGTATAGTCCATGGAGTCTCAGAAAGTCAGACACGACTGAGCAACTTTCACTTTCACTCGTGCAAAATACCACAGGAAGGAGGGAGCTCCCCAGACCCGGAAATCAAGAAAGTCAAGAGCTTGCCAGACAGATGGTCAACAGTGTTAACCAACAGGGCAACAGTGTTCCAGAAGGGGAGATGCCACATACCAGCGGCGCTCAGCCAGGGGCAAGTTTGCTCCCCCAAGGGGCATATACTTGACTATGCCTCGATACGTCTTTGCTTGTCACAGTGGAGGAAGATGCACTTGATATTGGCATCTAGTGGGTAGAAATCACACAAAGCAGCCACAGTATAGATTCACCTGCCCCAAATGTGTTACAAGAATACATGTGTGTCTTTGCCTCTCTAATTTCCCCTACACCTAATGTCCCAAATTGCAGTAATGCTGAGGTATGAGAAGCCCTGCAAAGCACAGAGGTGTGAGGACAGGTTAACCTGGGGATCTGCAAGCATCTGGAGCTTCCCTGGCGGCTCAGCGGTAAAGCACCTGCTTTCCAATGCAGGAGACGCAGGTTTGATCACTGGGCCAGGAAGATCCCCTGGAGAAGGGAATAGCAACCCACTCCAGTATTATTGCCCTGGAAATCCCATGGGTAGGGGAACCTGGCAGACTAGAGTCCATGGGGTCATAAAGAGCTAGACTGCTGCTGCTGCTGCTAAGTCGCTTCAGTCATGTCCGACTCTGTGCGACCCCATAGACAGCAGTCCACCAGGCTCCTCTGTCCCTGGGATTCTCCAGGCAAGCATACTGTAGTGGGTTGCCATTTCCTTCTCCAGTGCATGAAAGTGAACAGTGAAAGTGAAGTTGCTCAGTCGTGCCCGACTCTTAGCAACCCCAAGGACTGCAGCCTACCAAGCTCCTCCATCCACGGGATTTTCCAGGCAAGAGTACTGGAGTGGGTTGCCATTGCCTTCTCTGAAAGAGCTAGACAGGACTTAGCTATTAAACAACAACTGAAAGCCTCTGTCATTGCTAATTAGGGCTGGTAGACACCTGTCTCCCTCTCCTTCCACCCCCAAACTGAAAACTCCTAAAAGACACTGGCTTGTCTTACTGGTCTTTATATTTCTAGGGCCTAGGCCATGGTGAGTACAAAAGGAATAAATGAAATAGGTTTCCCAAGGAGCTTTGGTGATGAGAATAATGGGGGAAGACAGGTGTATTAAATCCCTATTATAGCCATAGCAAATTATCACAATGTGGTAGCTGAAAACAACAGAAACTTATGTCCACAGTTCTGGGGCTTAGAATATGAAATCAAGATGCTGGAAAGATTTTTTTTTTCCTTCCAGAAGTTTTCAGGATGAATCTTTTCTCTCTCGTCACTTCTCCTTGGCTTGAAGAAGCATAATTCCAAACTGTACCTTCATCTTCCCATAGATCTTCCCTCTGTCTGCACCTCTTCTTCTTCCGTCTCCTGTAAGGACATGTGTTGCTGGATTTAGAGTCCACTGGGTTAATCCAGGATGGTATCATATTGAGACTCTTAAATTAACTACATCTGCAAACACCCTTTTTCCAAATCAGGTCACAGTCGTGGGTACTGGGAATTAGGACCTGAACGTAGTTTTGGTTTGAGGATGAGATGGTTGGATAGCATCACCAATGCCAAAGGCATGAATCTTGGGCAGACGCCGGAAGACGGTGAGGGTCAGGGAGGCATGGAGTGCTGTGGTCCATAGGGTCACAAAGAGTCACCGACACGACTTAGCAGCTGAACAACAACAACAAATAGTTTGGGGCTTCCCGGGTGGCACACTTGCAATGCAGGAGACACAGGTTCAATCCCTGGTTTGGGAAGATCTCCTGGAGAAGGAAATGGGAACTCATCCCAGTATTCTTACTTGGGAATTCCCCTGGACAGAGAGTCTGGTGGACTATAGACCATGGGGTCACAAAAGAGTTGGACACAACTGAGCACCTACAGAACAGCATTAATCCAGGATGGTATCATATTGAGATTCTTAAATTAACTACATCAGCAAAGACCCTTTTTCCAAACCAGGTCACAATCATGGGTGCTGAGAATTAGGACTTGAATGTAGTTTGGGGGGATCTACTATCCAAGGCACTACAGTAGTGGGGTATATGCCTAGAAGGTAGAATGGGAAACAGGCATAGGAGGCGGGGAGTTAATCCTTCACCTGGGTCATCATTTCTCCAAAAGTTTTGGCCACTTAAGGTTCTCAATGAATAAGACAGCAATGTAAAATAGTAGGAGCACTTCATTTTCAAATATAAAATATTTTTGTACAGAAAACATGGGTACACAATATTTTCAATGTTAAAAGAGCCTGTTAAGGAGAAAGTTTGGAGTCAATAAAAACTCCACCAAATTCACATGATATCCCTAGATTTCAAGGCTCTGAAATATGCTCTGGGCAAAGGTTCCATCTGTGCTATTGATGGAAAGCTTCATTTTCCTGGGAGCAGAGAGGAAAACTTGAGAAGCTCTCTGCAAAGCTCTAGAGCCGCAAAGTAGCTCAGTCTGAGCCGAGTCCCCAAAATAAGGAACACTGGGTCTCTGTTTTTAAATTGGCCCTGTCACCCTAAATTATCCCCACTTCTTGTCTTGACACAACTTCGAAAAGCTGCTGCTCAGGCGTGGACCCATCAAAGCTGCATCAGGGCGAGAGGGGCATATTTTAAAATGACAGATCTAAGAAGCAAGCCCTCGGCACTCTAAATGACTATATTATTTTAAAGATGGAAACGACTCCTGGAATACCCTGTAATCCAACATTTCTCAATAAGGCTCGTGTAATAAATTCTCCGCAGGTCTGAAGACCTGGTCCTGGGGTATGCAAGTTCAACCTGGAGCCTTACTGGAGGGAGAATTAAGTACCGCAGAGGGCAGGGGACCAAGGGAGCCTTTGAAGGTGATTCCAGATCACGTCACCAAAGCAAGCATGGTTTTAGAAGAGGGGAGATGAATGGTGGATTTAATCGAGCTCCCCTTAGACCTCTAGTTGGTAAAGATGGATTCTCCCATTTTATACACATACGCTGGTTCCTTTTTCCTCTGCAAGACTGGAGGCTGGTTGGGAAGGTTTTCCACTGAATGACTTTCAATGTAATAATACTTAATACTTCTTTTGAAACAGTTTCCTCTTTTTCTGAATATTTTCATGGGACTGTAACCCATTTGTACATAAAATTGGTTGAAAGTGACATGTTGAAAAGTCCAGCAAACACTGCAGCACACTCTATTTTCAAGGAATATAAAATTGGGCTCTGTCTGACACCTTGAGTGCGCTTGTGAAAACAGAATGTCACATCTCAAAGGGTTTTTCTTGATAGCTTTAAAAAAAATAAAATAAAATAAACAGACCTCTCTAGGCAAACAGCCCCTTTGTACTCTGGTTTCCATGGAAACGCTGGCAATTGTATTTTTCATGGCATGGTCTTTTTCACTTGATTTTTAAAAGTCTGGTTTAGGCAGCTGACTTAGTGACCCTCGGAATTCAGGAAATAATCTTTATCAAAGAAGTCTATGACATTTTGACAGATATTCCAGGTAGTACTCTTGCTGTCAACCTGGTTGAAGCAAAGATGTGTAATTGTTGTACACATTGGAGGAAGTAGACATCATTTTATCCTGAGCACTGCTATTATGATAATCCATTTTAATCCAATGTCCCTCAAATTCCTAAATTTAAGGGACCAAAGGTATTTGGAAACTTCCTTAGAGAAGAATTCCCAAAAATATATGTTGATAGTCCCCTCTCCAGGAGGTGGAGCTTAACTGCCTCCTCCCCTGTGCTCTGTTGAGAGTTCCTGGATTCAGTGACTCACTTTCAAAGAATAGAGTGTAGAGAGGAATAAATCATGACTTTCTAATGAGGAGACTTGGTGGACACCATCTTAATCAAAAGGAAAGGTTAATATTCATCCTCAAGAAGTCACAGGATCCCATGTTCTCCCTGACATGAAAAGAGGGGTATTTCACCTTTGGAGAATTCTTCTCCCAATCTAACAATAGAATAAAAGACAAACATCAGACAAACTCCAATTGAGGGACATTCTATACAATGCTTGACTAATAATCTTAAAACTTCACAAGACCATAAAAAAAGAGAAGTGAGAGATGGCCATAGATCAGAAGAGACTACGATATGATGAGTAAATAAAATTGATGTCCTGGATTCAATCCTGCAATATGGAAAAAAACACTATGGAAAAGTTAGCAAACTCCAAATAAAGTCTGTAGGTCAGGAGAATAGTATTATACCAATGTGAGTTACTCAGTTTTGACAAACATACCATGCTTAACTGTTAGAGAAAGGGAAAATGGGAGAGGAGAGTGTGTGAACTTTCTGTACTATCTAAGCAATTTCCTTATAACTGTAAAATTATTTTTAAATTAAAAGTGTATTTTAAAAATAAAATAAATTAGCACAGTTTCAAAGTTTGAAAGAAAATGTCCAAATAAAAAATAAGAGTAAGTGCTATCCTTTTGGGTAAAGAGGTAGACTCATTTCTAGATAACAATACTGAGACAGGAGTAGAGAAGAGAACAACTAAGACAAAGACAGAAGCCACACAACTGGATACAAGGGTCTAAACCCTAAAGAAAAAATCAGATTTGGAAAAAAAATGCAAAATTAATGGATCCTTAACTACGATTTACTGTCTGGTGGCTCAGGCAGTAAAGCATCTGTCTACAGTGTGAGAGACCTGGGTTGGGAAGATTCCCTGGAGAAGGAAATAGCAACCCACTCCAGTACTCTTGCTTTGAAAATCCCATGGATGGAGGGGATGGTGCAGGCTACTATCCATAGGGTTGCAAGGAGTCGGGCATGACTAAGCGACTTCACTTCACTAACTATGATTGGAATCATAATCTTTGAAGAAACTTTGTAAAAAATCAGATTGCTGGGTCCTACCTTCTTGATTCTAAAAATCAATAGATTTAACAGTCATGCACATTTACATAGATATTGTTGCCTCTCTGTGGCAAAGTACACAGACTGAATGAAGTGACATGTTTCCATTTCCTTTGAATCTTGCTGATAATGAGCTTTAACCAATAGAATGTAGCAAAAGTGACTCTACATAACTGTGATGATTAATTTTATATGTCAGTTTAATTGGGCTACTGGATGCCCAGACCCTTAATTAAACATTATCCATAAAGATGTTTCTGGATGAGATTAACATTTGAATTGGCAAACTGAGTAAAGCAGATTGCTCTCCCTAATGTGGGTGGGCCTCATCCAATCAGGTGAAGACCTGAATAAAACAAAAATACTGACTCTTCCAGGACCTTTCCCCTACCTCTATGTTTATCTTCCTTTTGAATTTAATGGTGATGGGATATTTTTAAATTATTTTTGTACTCTCTGTTAGTATGGAGGGGAGCATATTAGAGAGCAGGATTCTTTATTTCAGTTGTGATATAATTCACATATAACATTGAGTAGGTTTAAGGTGTATGTGCTGATATTTGACACATTTAAATATCACATTATGATTTCCACAGTAGCATTAGCTAACATCTCTATAGTCACATAATTATATCTTCTCTGTGGTAGGAACAATTATTTACTTATTAAAGATATCAAAACTTTGCATTAATTTTTCCAAATCTTTCCCCACCCCATTATTTGCATTTAAATTTATGTACTCAGTTTTTCAAGTAGGAAATTTAAATATGTTATATATGTTATGAAATTGGTATTCTTTCAGGCTTGCAATTCTTCTCATTGTTTTATGATCAGAGAACTATTATAGATCTGAAGATTAGAGTGTTACCTACATTTCCTTTTATTTTTCTATTTTATTTTTTGAGGTTTCATCAGTTGATGAATACATAGTCCACCTGGAACTTACTGTGATGTATGACCTCCACGGAAGTCTCCTCTTTCATCCTAGATAGCCTGTCTCCTTGGTATTAAAGATCTATTTCTTTTCATTTATCATGTTAAAAAAATGATTTAAATTAAATTTTTAAATATTATGGAAAGATAAAAATTAAATGATTCATACCAAGAGCAAACCTGCGCTATAAAGAACAGTTAAAACTAGAATACCCTCAAAAAAAGTTAGTAAGCATCCAATAAATAAAAAATTTTAAAGCCTAAATACTTACAAAAGAAACATGTAAGAGGAACCTCAGATCTTTACCTCGCTAGCTGTGTGATCTTGGACAAGTCTCTTAACTTTCCTGTGCCTCAGTTTCCATCTCTACAAAATGACAATAATATTTATCTGAAAGGGTTTGAGATCAGTAGACACAAAATATATAAAGAACTCATTTGTAGGACCTTAAATATCAGCTACTATAAATTTAAATAATATTTTTTTTCTTTCTCCATCCTACTTTGAGATGTGTCCTTACTTACACTTCTACACTTATTATGCCAGGCTCTACATGTTGGTTTATCTATCTCCCTTCTGGACCCACAGTCTGTAACAGCTGGCCTATCACTTTATTCCTAGTTCCCATTTTGGCATCTAAAGTACATCAGGCCCTCAAATAATTTGTGTTGAATGAATAAATGGCTTTAAAATATCAAAGACAAATATCAATAAGCACAAGAGAATATCATCTGAGCTTAATACAAAAAGTTATTTAGTATAAGATTACAGAGGAAATAACCTGCTAAGCTTTAAAGTAATCAATAAACACCCAAACTAAGATCCATAGATGTGATTAGGTGATGCTAAAATATTTGGTTGACAGGTAAAAATGTACAAATGTGAGTGTGTTCACAGACTGCCCTTTGCCTGTCAAATGAATTTTGGGCAATTGTGTTCTGATGTCACACTCTCCTCTCCGTCCCCTCCTGAAAAGGAAGCGGCTCAGCCTGCAAGGCTGGAGGTGCAGAAAGGGAGACTGAAAGAATGAGACCAGAGGACGAGAAGGAATGAAGGGGAGGTTAGGACAACCCTCAGGCTTCCCAGAAGGTTCGGTGGTAAAGAATTTGCCTGCCAATGCAGGAGACACAAGAGATGCGGGTTCAATCTCTGGGTCAGAAAGATCCCCTAGGGTGGAAAATGGCAACCACTGGTAAATCCCTCGTGGACAGAAGAGTCTGATGGGCTACAGTCCCTGGAGTCACAAAGAGTCACACCAACTGAGGAACTGAGCACAGCACAGCACAAAGAGAGCACGGGCAAGAGAAAGGAAGAAGGAAAAGACAGGGCACAGAGGTGTTCTTTAAAGAAATTGAAGAAGCTCCATGGTGGCTGGAAAGTTGAGTTTCAGGCAGGAATTGGGGGGAAAGGGAAGAGTCTAGATGGGTGAAGAGAACGATGGCATGAATAGGCTTCAAGGCCACAACTGGTAAGTTGACACTTTTATTCCCACTCCCCTGACTTTGGGGGTTAGATTAAACATCAATGGCCAATGGTTTAATCATCCATGACTTTATAATGAAGCCACCAGAAAACCAAAAGTGACGGGGTTTGGAGAGTTTCCAGGTTGGTAAACCAGAACGCCTTCAAACTTTCCCAGCCTCAGGGTCTGATGCTGGGAAAGACTGAAGGCAAAAGGAGAAGGGGGAAGCAGATGATGAGATGGTTAGATAGCATCACCGACTCGATGGACATGAGTTTGAGCAAACTCCAGGAGATGGTGAAGATCAGGAGAGTCTGATGTGCTGCAGTCCCTGGGATCACAAAGAGTCAGACACAACTTAACAGCTGGACAACAAACTAGAATGCATCTGCATACCAATACTCCAGCCCCTAGCTCCACAATGACAGAATCTCCTGGTTCATGGTGGCTCAGATGGTAAAGAATCCACCTGCAATGGAGGAGATCCAGGTTAGATCTCTGGGTTGGAAAGGTCCCCTAGAGAATGGAATGACAACTCACTCCAGTATTCTTGCCTGGAGAAATCCATGGACAGAAAAGCCTGATGGTCTATAGTCTATAGGGTCACAAGAGTTAGACACAACCGAGTGACTTAGTACACACGCATGCAAGTGAGAAAACAGGTTTCCTGAGTTCTATGAGATGCTCTAGCAAATTAATTGAACCCAAGAAGGAGGTCGTGGCAAACCTCCGATTTAAAGCTACGTAGTCAGAAGTACAAGGGACAACCTGGATTTAAGAAAGTAGTCTTTCCCTGGTGGCTCAGACAGTAAAGAGTCTGCCTGCAGTGTAGGAAATCCGGGTTCGATTCCTAGGTCAGGAAGATCCCCTGGAGAAGGAAAACCCACTCCAGTATTCTTGCCTGGAGAATCCCATGGACAGAGGAGCTTGGTGGGTTATAGTCCATGGAGTCGAAAAGAGTTGAGTACGACTGAGCAACTAACACATTTGTGGAACAGTCATTACCCTATGGAATCTGGCTCTCTCTTTCCACATAGATAGTGTCAAAATTGAGTTGAACTGAAGGACAACCATCTGGGATCAGAGAGTTATTTGGTGCTATGGAAAAAAACCACACCCGCACGTTGGAGTTGGGTGCAGGACCCTTAAAAGGGATTATGGAAGGATCACTGTGTAGCTAAAAATGAACACTTTGAAAACCAGGTTTCTATTTTTAAAATCACACTCCTGTGTACTTCTAGTTAGCCCCACTGGGATATCACTGTTATTAAACAGTACCATATTTTTATATAAATTGGGAAATTCAAGGTTTAAATTCACAGAGAAACTTTATTTTCCAACCCTCAGCTAGTAAGTGCCAGGCCTGCCACAATAACAATATTGTAAGTTTGGTCTCCATTCAATGAATTTGACCCTGAAGACAAGTGAAATGAAAGTCTTCTGTACTGAAATAATCTGGCCCCTTCATTCTCAA
The DNA here is from genome assembly GCA_006408675.1 of Madoqua kirkii. NCBI lineage: Eukaryota > Metazoa > Chordata > Mammalia > Artiodactyla > Bovidae > Madoqua > Madoqua kirkii. Next base: position 20,956 of record SJYC01078596.1, read on the forward strand.
GATTTGAGGTACCAGGTAATTTTCTGTGTAGATTTGGCCTGAAAATACAAAGGAAGAGTTCAACCAGGGACACGGCATTTCTTTGGCCGAACCCTGCAGGGACGTTTGCCTTGACCATACATTTTTTTATTGTCCAGTTAAGTTTTGAGTAATTCAGCTGATGGGATTTTCAGCTCTGCCCATGGGCTGTGACTCATTCCACCATCAAATTAACAACTCTTTTGGAAAATATTTTTTCATGACTTGGCCAAAACTTTCCATGGCTTAATTTCATCCCTTTCTTCCCAGAGAAACGCTTTGAACACGTCCAACAGTTGCACACTTCAGAAGAGCCTTTATTTCTCATCGAAGCAGATGCCTGACCAACCTGTCAGCTTCCTCAGCCCCTCTCCCTGCTCCCTTAACCTTCCCTCTATGGATTCTAATCATCTCTTTCTCCTCTATTAAAGTGGCTTTACAGTATCTTGAACCAACCAGCTCATAGATTTAAAAGTCTTTAGGCAAAAAGAAAAGATGCACCAGAGAGGAACGTCCAGAGACCTGGACTCTTTCTCTGTTCCTCTAAAAAAAAGTGAGATTTCAGCCAAATTGCTTTTTCTTTCAACTTTTTCATCCATAAAACAGTGAGACAAATGACTCTACAGTTGTTGTTCTTCAGTTGCTAAGTGGCGTCCACAACACTGCGACCCTATGGACTGCAGCACACCAGGCTTCCCTGTCCTTTGCTATCTCCCAGAGCATGCTCAGACTCAAGTCCATTGAGTTGGTGATGGCATCCAACCGTCTCACTCACTGCTGCCACCTGTTCCTTTTGACTTCAATCTTTCCCAGCATCAGGGTTTTTTCCAGTGAGATGACTCTTCACATCAGGTGGTCAAAGCTTTGGAGCTTCAGCTTCAGCATCAGTCCTTCCAATGAATATTCAGGGTTGACTTCCTTTAGGATTGACTACTTTAATCTCCTTGTTGTCCGTGGGATGCTCGAGTCTTCTCCAACACCACAGTTTGAAAGCATCAGTTCTTCAGCACTCAACTTTCTTTATGGTCCAACTCTCACATCCGTACCTGACTACCGGAAAACCATAGCTTTAACTACATAGACCTTTGTCAGCAAAGTAACATCTCTACTTTTTAACACTCTGTCTACATTTGTCATAGCCTTCCTTCCAAGGAGAGCATATTTTAATGTCATGGTTTCAGTCACCATCCGCAGTGATTTTGGAGCCCAAGAAAATAAAATCTGTCACTGTTTCCACTTTTTCCCCTTCTATTTGCCACGAAGTGATGGGACCAGATGCCATGATCTTAGTTTTTTGAATGTTGAGTTGTAAGCCAGCACATTCACTCTCCTATTTCAACATCATCAAGAGGCTCTTCAGTTATTTTTTGCTTTCTGTCATTAGATAAAACTAAACAGTTCAGTCAATTCATATTCAGATCAATATGAAACAGTAAAAAAGCTTATCTACATGAGTCTGAGTAAACTCCGGAAGTTGGTGATGTACAGGGAGGCCTGGCATCCTGCAGTCCATGGGGTCTCAAAGAGTCAGACATGACTGAGCAACTAAACTGAACAGAAGGGAAGCAGCAGGCAGGGCATGATATAGATACAGATATGAAAACCCTGTGAGGTAGAGTTACAGGGTCTGTCCCTGAGATATCAGGGGACAGCGTTTCAGTCAAAAATTTCAATTAACACTGCATAATAAGCCAGCCCAGAAGGAAATGGCTACTATCAGTAAGCTTGTATTCTCATGCTCCTGGATCCATAAGTCAGCTGAGTTAACTCTACTTTATACCATGGGTGGTCTGGATTTGACTGCAGGCCACAGGTAAGACTTGTGCCTCCTTTTCATGCCTCTCATCTTAACTGAGCCCTCTGTCTCATGATAACTGCAGCCAAGAGCCAAGCCAAAGTACACAAGCACATTTAAGGTCTGCTTATGTCCCATCCTCTGGTATCCCATTGGCCAAATTATGTTGCATGGCCAAGCTCAAGATCAAAGAGTCTAAGAAGGACACACTGCCCACATCAGGGAAAGGGGAGAAGAGAGGAGAGTGAATATTGCTACAGTTATCAAGTTTACATTCAACTCTCCTTCCCTCATCATCTTTTTTTCTTTACATTGTCCATATATATATACATATTTAAAATAGATGTGTATATATGTGTGTGTGTGTATGTATATATATATATACAATATATGTATATACATATTGTATATATATAAATATATATATCTATCAGTACATATTTTTTTTCTCTATAAGTGTGTGTGTATTTAGTTGACTCGAGAATCAAGTATGACCAGTTTCTAGAATGCACAGTTTAGAAGGAAAAATTCCTTAGGGAGTGATTGATGTGTCTTACAATTTTCAGGAGACCAAAAGAAAGCTATTCTGCAACTATGGCCAATTATGCAATAAATGTTAGAACTACACAAGGGCTAACTCAGTGCCAGGAAACCAATCCTGATCCTCTTCATTCATTATCTCATTTAATCAAATTATCATTTAATCAAACATCCTAGCTTGATGTTTTACCATATACAGGATACCATGGAAAGAATTAATCCTAAAAAAAAATATCTTTCTAACTCACAGCATTTTAAGATGTTGGCCTACAAACACTTCTTCCTTATACAACCAACTTAGTCAGTGTCCACTAAACAGCTCTAAATCTCAATTTCCACAGCAAAGGCTAAAATAAAGTATTATTACTCACATGTTTTAGATCAAGAAAGTGAAGAACAGAAATGATTCAATGTTAGCTCAAAAGTGAAGGAGCAGAGATTAGGACCTAGATATGTCTGATGCCAAAGCCCATGACCTTCAAACCATAGCATGTGTCCTTAGGTAACACTGAAACTGTGTATAATGTGCGCTTATTTAAAGTTTATGGAATAAATAAAGGAAAGAAGGGGAATATGGAGGGAAGGAAGAGAGAGAGGCAGGAAAGGATAAAAGAGTTAAAAACCTTCCAAATTGGAAAACTGACCACACTTGAAACAAATCCACAGTAACACAAGGCAATTCCAAGCTATAAACTAAAGGAAAACAGGTATTTTTCTTCCCACAATGAAGTGTCTAATTAGTAGATCCATTCATTCATTAAATAAAGAGTACTACATCTTAACACAAATCCCCAGTGGAGGAAGGTAGGTCTGCCTGTGCCCTACCCTAGGAACTCAACAAGGAGAGGTACCAGGGATGCCCAGGACACACAGCTGGCTTAAAGGCTTATCACCCTCACCATGGTGTACAAATGACCCCAAAGTCCCATTGCCTAAACATGGCACTCAAATTCCTACACAGTTTGATCACAACGTTCACAAGGTACTTCCTGTCTACATCCTCTTTCTGGCCCCTAGTCTAACAGCACTCAGTGTCTCACCAGTTTTGAATACACCCCCCTTCCAAGCGCTGCGCCTTTGCACTGGTTCTTTTCTCTACTTGGAATTCATCCCTTCCTCACATCCCTGGCCTCAGAATTCCATGGACTGTGTAGCCCGTGGGGTCACAAAGAGTCAGACATGACTGAGCAACTGCCACTTTCACTTTCCCGTCTCTACTTTTTCTTAAGACCTTTTCTGACCCTTCTAATATCGAACCCAAGTTCCTCTGTGACACCATCCTCAGGTTTCCCTGAGAGATTTAGTTCTTCCCTCAGTTTTGATCCGAGGCAACATTTAAACGACTCTACCATAGTACATATCTTGGGTCACAGGATTACCAATCTATTGAAAGAAAGTGAAAGTGAAGTCGCTCAGTCGAGTCTAACTCTTTGCGACACCATGGACTATAGTCTACCAGGCTTCTCCATCCACAAGATTTTCCAGGCGAGAGTACCGGAGTGGATTGCCCTTTCCTTCTCCAGGCGATCTTCCTGACCCAGGGATCGAACCCAGGCCTCCCGCCCTGCAAGCCGATGCTTTACTCTCTGAGCCACCAGTTTGTGCAAAAGTAATTGCAATTTTGCACTGTTGAAATTTGCCATTTGATGTTGGAGTATATTCTTAAATGAATGTGGGTATGTTATATGTCATTTTGATGCACATTTCTCTCTTCATATTTTGTTGCTAATGACATAATGCTGGGTTTATTTTATTTTAATATGTATTTTAGACTGTGGAAATGATGTTAGACAAAAAGCAAATTCAAGCAATTTTCTTATTCGAGTTCAAAATGGGTTGTAAAGTGCAGACAACTCATAACATCAAGAAAGCCTTTGGCCCAGGAACTGCTAACGAACGTACAGTGCAGCAGTGCAGCAGTGGTTCAAGAAGTTTTGCCAAGAAGACGAGAGCCTTGAAGATGAGGAGCATGGTGGTCAGCCATTGGAAGCTGACAATGACCAACTGAGAACGTGCATCAAAGCCGGTCCTCTTATAATCCTCTGAAGAACTCCATGCCAACCATTCTATAGTCATTCAGCATTTGAAGCAAATTGGAAAAATGAAAAGACTCGATAAATGGGTGCCTCATGTATTGACTAAAAAAAAAAAAAAAGTCGTTTTGAAGTGGCATCTTCTCTTATTCTATGCAACAGCAATGAACTATTTCTCAATTGGATTGTGATGTACAATCAAAAGTGGATTTTATACCAGCAATGCCCAGCTCAGTGGCTGGACCGATAAGAAGCTCCAAAGCACTTCCCAAAGCCACGCCTGCATCAAAAACACAGCCATGGTCATTGTTTGGTGATCCACTGCTGCTCTGATTTTCTACAGCTTTCTGAATCCCGGTAAAACCACTACATCTGAGGAATACACTCAGTAAATTGATGAGATGCTCCAAAAATTGCAGTGTTTACAGCCAGCATTGGTCAACAGAAAGCGCAATTCTTCTCGACAACACCCGACCACACATCGTACAACCGCTTCAAAAGTTAAACAAACTGTGCTACAAAGTTTTGCCTCATTTGTCATAGTCATGTGATCTCTCAACAACTGGCTGCCACTTCAAATCTCCAAATTTTTTTGCAGGGAAATTGCTTCCACAACCAGCAGGAGGCAGAAAATGCTTGCAAAGAGTTTGTTGAATCCTGAAACATGGATTTTTATGTTACAGAATAAACAAACATTTCTAGTTGGCAAAAATGTGTTTATTGTAATGGTTCCTATTTAGGTTAATAAAGATGTGTCTGAGCCTACTTATAATGATTTAAAATTCAGTCCAAAACCACAATTATATTTTCACCTATCTAGTACATCATGAGAAATGCTGGTCTGGAGGAAGCACAAGCTGGAATCAAGATTGCCAGGAGAAATATCAACAACTTCAGATATGCAGATGACACCACCCTTATGGCAGAAAGTGGAGAAGAACTAAAAAGCCTCTTGATGAAAGTGAAAGAGGAGAGTGAAAAAGTTGGCTTAAATCTCAACATTCAGAAAACGAAGATCATGGCATCCAGTCCCATCATTTCATGGGAAATAGATGGATAAACAGTGGAAACAGTGTCAGACTTTATTTTGGGGGCTCCAAAATCACTGTGGATGGTGATTGCAGCCATGAAATTAAAAGATGCTTACTCCTTGAAAGGAAAGTTATGACCAATCTAGACAGCATATTAAAAAGCAGAGACATTACTTTGCCAACAAAGGTCCATCTAGTCAAGGCTATGGTTTTCCCTGTGGTCATGTATGGGTATGGCAGTTGTACTGAGAAGAAAGCTGAATGCCAAAGAATTGATGCTTTTGAATTGTGGTGTTGGAGAAGACTCTTGAGAGTCCCTTGGACTGCAAGGAGATCCAACCAGTCCATCCTAAAGGAGATCAGTCCTGGGTGTTCACTGGAAGGACTGATTTTGAAGCTGAAATTCCAATACTTTGACCACCTGATGCAAAGAGCTGACTCACTGGAAAAGACTCTGATGATGGGAAAGACTGAGGGCAGGAGGAGAAGGGGACAACAGAGAATGAGTTGGTTGGATGGCATTACCGACTCAATGGACATGAGTTTGGGTAGACTCTGGGAGTTGGTGATGGACAGGGAGGCCTGGAGTGCTGTGGTTCCTGGGGTCACAATGAGTCGGACACGACTGAGCAAGTGAACTGAACTGAACTGAATATATGCTTAGTCACTCAGTCATGTCTGACTCTCTGTGGCTTCATGGACTGTAGCCCATCAGGCTCCTCTGTCCATGGAATTTTGCAGGCAAGAATACTGGAGTAAGGTTGCCATTTCCTACTTCCGGGGACCTTCCTAATCCAGAGATTAAACTCACATCTACGTCTCTTGCATCGGCAGGTGGATTCTTTATCACTTTGGACCTGGGAAGCCCTAATTGATCTATAGAGATAGATAGAGAAATCATTCAGTCATGTCTGACTCTTTGTGAACCCATTGACTGTAGCCTACCAGGCTCCTCCATCCATGGGGTTTTTCAGTAAGAGTGGGTTGCCATTTCCCACTGGAGTGGGTTGCGATTTCCTTCTCCAGGTGATCTTCCCAACCCAGGGAACAAACCCAGGTCTCATTCATTGCAGACAGACGCTTTACCATGTGAGCCACCAAGGAAGATTTTTGACTCATCTATAGACTGTGATTTGTAAAACTCTCTCCACTGAATACTGAGGTCTTTACAAACAGGAAATAGCTTATGCTCCTTTGTTATCACCCTGTTGTACTTAGCCTAAATCTTAGCAAATTAGACCATCTCACCTTCTTACACTTCAACCAGTTTTTCCCTGGCAACTTGTTGTGACAAGATTTGCTGGAAGAGAAATGAAATGTGATTTTGTTACATCTCAAGATAGAGCCAGGCAACAGTGAGGATTTTGCCCTACTTTCTTGGCTTACTCCTGCCCTTCCTTCAACACTCAGCTCCTTCTGAAAACCTTCCCCAAACCCAGATTGAATGTATACAAGCCCGCTCATTAGGTTAGGACCATTGAGGAGTTGCCCACAGAACAACACACTTGGACCAGAGGTCAATTCAGCCTGACACTACTCTGAGGCTAATCCATCATCACATCAAGTCAAGTAGCTGAAATAACAGCCAAGGGTACCAGGTTCTCAGTCAAGGAAATATAGAGTGTGCATATAACCAAAGAATCAGTGGCCTTCTGCAAGGTTAAAAGCTCAAAATCAAGAGAACAGAATCAGTTGAAAAGATAAATATACCTTGATGTTTATAGTGGCACTGTTCATCTTCCTTGTGGCTCAGATGGTAAAGAATCTGCCTGCAATGCAGGAGACCCGGGTTCGATCTCTGGATCAGGAAGATTCCCTGAAGAAGGAAGTAGCAGCCCCTTCCAGTATGCTTGCCTGGAGAAGTCCATGGATAGAGGAGGCTGGTGGGCTACAGTCCATGGGGTCGCAAAGAGTTGGACACAACCGAGCGACTAACACACGCACACATTCACGAGAACCAAGATATGGAAGCAACTTAAGTCCCCATCAGTGGGTAAAGATGTGGAATATATAGATGACCCTTATATATGTCCATTATATATATCATAAATATCCTTCCATATAGAGAGAGCGTGACAGAGGATGAGAAGGCTGGATGGCATCCCAGTGCAATGCACATTAACTTGGTTAAACTCTGGGGGATAGGAGGGGACAGGGAAGCGTCCTGTGCTGCAGTCCACGGGGTCACGAAGAGTTGTACCTGACTGGGCGACTGAACAAAAACAACTATATATGTAAAATACTTTATAGAATTATAGTTGATTTACA
>SJYC01078600.1:0-12293 GCA_006408675.1 Madoqua kirkii
CCTTCTCCGGGGATTTTTCCGACCAGGGCTTGAACCTGCGTGGTCTCATGCGACCTTGCATTGGCAGGCTGGCTCTTTATACTGCATAACAAAAATACAAGCAGGAAAAAATACCAGCATATTAATAGACTTTATCTCTGATGGATGGGATTTTAGGTAGTTTTATATTCTTCTTTGTACTTGGCTGTGAATTACAGACTATTGGGAATGAACATATTTTAGTTAGAAAGTAGAAAAGACATCAAGTATACTCTGCAAGACTCCAGAGAGCCAAACAAGGACCCTGAGGTGCAAACTCACAAAAGATGCCAAGGTTCAGGTCTTTAATTTCCTGCAGAACAGGCAGAACAGAAGTCTTCATTCTAAATGTTATCACCCCCAGAAGTCTCTTCCAGTGACTGACCAATCAAAACATTTGTTGAACAGCTGTGCTCAGGTCTCTCTCCCCACCCCCACCCCCAAAATATGGATAAAGGATGCTTGGAGCCAGCATGAACCACAGAGATAAAGGGCAGTTGCTAAAAACAGCAATCAGAATAAGGGATTCTGAAATCACATGGGTCCTTAAGTATCTGGTAGTATTAATAAATTCTTAACATTTTTTCATCTCTCCAGCTAGATTATAAGCTCTGTAGAGGCAGGGGTTGTATCTGCCAATCTTGTTTGTTCAACAAACATTTGCCAAGTGCCTGCCTCACACAAGTACTGTTTGAAGTGTTGAGAACACAGCAGTGAAGGACAGAGGCTTGGTTCCTGGCCTCATGGGGTTGAATTCTAATGGGCAGAGAAAGAAAATAAACAAGTTACAAAGGATACTTGAGAGTGATGAGTGATACCAGAATAGAGAAATGAAGTGGAGGAAGACAGGCTTGCTTCTTTAGCTAGGACACCAGAAAGCACTTCTAGGGATCTACACTAGAGCTGAGACAGGAAGACAGGAAGGAGCCAGCTCCAGGCCAGGGCCATGGAGGCAGGCGGTGCCTGGGCCAAGGCTCTGAGGCAGAAACGAGGTGTGTGAGGGACAGAAGCAGAACTAGCTTGGCTGAGCTCCAGGAGGGAGAGAATGAGCACTGGTAGATGAGGCTAGATTACAAAAGGTCTTACCTGTGACGACAAGGAATCTCTTTTTTTCTAAGTACAGTGAAAATTCATTGAGAGATTGGATTCACTGGAGTGAAGTGATCTGTTCTAGCTTTTTAAAAACCTCCTCTTGCTGCTTTGTAGAGAACGGACTGGTGGACACAGTGGGGGAAATAAAGACACAGAAGGCGATCACTTAGATGATAAGATTTTGGGATAGGATAGAGCTATGGAGAGGAGAGAAGGTAATGGTTTCCTGACTGAAGGTGAGGTTCACAGGACCAGCAATGGACTCAGATGTGAAGATACTAATGTTATTGATTTATTAGGCTGTGCTGGGTCTTCGTTGCTGGGCAAGCTGTCTCTAGACACAGCCTGCAGGCTAGCCTCCGGTTGCCATGTGCAGGCTTCTCATTGCTGTGTCTTCTCTTGTTGGAACTGTGGTGCATGGGCTTAGCTGCTCCTTGACGTGTGGGATCTTCCCAAACCAGGGGTCAAACCAGTGTCCTCTGCACTGCAGGTGGATTCTTAACCACTGGCCACCAGGGAAGCCCGAGATGTGGAGATATGGAAAGTAGGAAACAATAGGAATCGAGGATGATTCCTGGGTTTACAGCTCATTCACCAGCGTGTCCCCTGGCACTCAGATCTCATCCTGACACAATGAGCGCTCAGTGATTGTTTGAATGGCTGGATGGACTGAAGGAAGGATGGATGAATAAATGGATAGCCTGATTGTGAGGAGAGTCCAGAACAATCTATATGGGAGGAGGAGGCAGGCAGCAGTTGCTATCCTCAATTCTTGAGGCCCCATCAGATATTTTCTCAGGGTCTCAACAGGGGCAACAGTAGGGAGAAGACCTCAGAGCAGATTAGAGTTCAGTGATACTGTGAAGTCAGACAGGTTTGTATTTAAGACAGCTCCAACTCCTGCTCACTGTGTGTCCTTGTACTTTGTGAGCCTCCCTGAGCCTCAGTTTCTTTATCTATCAAATCTATCTATCAAACCATCAACCTCATGGCTTCCCTGATAACTCAGTTGGTAAAGAATCCACCTGCAATGCAATGCAGGAGACCCCAGTTCAGTTCCTAGGTCAGGAAGATCCCCTGGAGAAGGAATAGTCTACTCATTCCAGTATTCTTGGGCTTCCCTTGTGGCTCAGCTGGTAAGAATCTGCATGCAATGCGGGAGACCTGGGTTCACTCCCTGGGTTGGGAAAATCCCCTGGAGAAGGGAAAGACTAACCACTCCAGTATTCTGGCCTGGAGGATTCCATGGACTGTATAGTCCAAGGGGTCACAAAGAGTCAGAAATAGCTGAGCAACTTTCACTGTCATCAACCTCATGGTTTCTCAGGTGGTGCTAACAGTGAAGAACCCATCTGCCAATGCAGGAGACATAAGAGATGCGGGTTCGATCCCTGGCTCAGGAAGAGCCCTTGGAGGAGGGCGTGGCAACTCCCCCCAGTGTTCTGGCCTGGCAGGCTACAGTCCATGGGGTTGCAAAGAGTCAGACACAGCTGAAGCATCTTAGCATGCACACACATCAGTCTCATGGTCCTGCCTTTGCTGGGAAGGCTCATGTGGCCCCAGACCAGCCACTTAAACACTCGGAGCCCCAATGTCCTCATCTGTAAGTTGGAACAAATAATTGCTACTACCTCTCTCACAAGATAGTTGGAAGGCTAAGCAAAAATAATAAAAAGCAGATGAGTACACGAACGCTTGGTCACCTTCGGGACAACACCAGCAGGAGCACAGCTTCCCCACCACCATCAGAGTCAGGAAAGGGGAGAAGGGTTCCAAACCAACCTCCAGCCTGGCCGGGAAGCTCAATCCCCTTCTGACCAATCCCTCGTGGCCATTACTTCTGACCTGCCCGTCATGGTTCCAACAGGAGCAGGGTCGTGCCCCACAGACAACTGTCAGGATGTGAAGAGAGAAGGCTTTTAAAGAGCAGAAAGGGGAGTTCGGGGCACCTTGTGTGGTCTTCACTGCAGCTCGTAGGAAGAGCCCTGCATTGTGGGCGCCCCGGCACTAATTGAGGATGACGGGCTGGATAAATGTATTTATTGCTGCAAAACCCAGAGCTTTCTGGCTTGAGCCTCATCCGGCTCAAAATGCCCCACACCTGAGGCCCATTGGGCAGGCAAATGGCAGGGAAGGGAGGTACCAGAGAGCTCCAAGGGCCAGAGGACCAGATATAAATCCCATCCAGACTTCCTTTCCTAAACCCAGGAAATGCCAGTCAATTTATATCTCATCATCTTAACCCTGCAGGTCTGGTTAATGGTTTGACCCATGTATTCTCTCCTTTTCCAAAATCTTGTCCCGTTCCCTCTTAACTTGATTTACTCTACTTACTCCAGCTGCTGACTTTGGCAAGTTTTCTAACTCTCAACCGACCACTGCATGCGGGCATCCTCCTGAAGGGTTTCCACGGCAGCGAGTATGCAATTGCTCTGGCTACAAGCTCAAGAAAGTGCCCACTCTCATAACCTGGACTGGAAAAACACCCTTCTCCCTCCCCCAGCCTCACCCCTTTTCACTTTCAACACCCAGGCACACTTTGGGGCACAGCATGAAAAGGCAGGCTAAAAGGGGCTTATATTTTTATACCATATTTGAGTTAGCTGTTTTATCTGGACGTGAACCTGAGCAGAGAGACGAGGGGGAGAGAGAGGGGCTTTATGAACTCAAAACCAAAAGAGACCATTTAAGCAGAGCTGAGTGAAGTCACAGCACATGCTATGGAAAAGACTTTCAAGGCATTTTATAAATTTTGCACCCAAAAATCTGTCTCAGCCAGGTTGGACCCACAGCTTTCAGATATTCAAATCCTCTGTTTTTCCATGATTTTCCTTATGGTTTAGGGGCTTAAGAAAACAATGAGAACGTGTCCCAAAAATTACATGAGCACGGCATGTAAGCTTACTTTCCTACAAGTGAGCCACAAAAAGTACAAGCTCTGTGAAGAAAGTGACTTTCTCAGAAGGCTCCCTCCTTCTTCCTAATCTTTCTTTCTTCTCTTCTTCCTCTTCTCACTGTTACCATTAACACTAATTGACCATATCAACAGTGGGGACTTCCCTGATGGCTCAGTGGGTAAAAAATTTGCCACAATACAGGAGAAACAGGTTCAATTCCTGGGTCAGGAAGATCCCCTGGAGAAGGAAATGGCAGCCCACTCCAATCCCATGGACAGAGGAGCCTGTTGGGCTACAGTCCATGGGGTCACAAAGAGTCAGACTCAGCTGAGCATAGCCCAGCGTCATCAGTGAATTCTGACTCCTGTTTCCTGATTTTACTCGGGCTTCTAGAGAAGAGGAGAGGGGCAATATTGTTAACCTAGAAACCAAACTCAGCATCTTAAGTGGGTTTCCTGAGGGACTACTCAACCCCCAAATGTCACGCATCTGACTGCTTGGCTGTGTCCACGCATCCTGTCTCCTCTCTCACATTCCCTCCATCGGGGACACTGCCAACAGAGGACCCTGCGCCCCACAAATGTGTCCACTCTCCAGGTCTTTGCTCCTTCCTGTAGATCACCCTGCTCTTTTTCAGCCTTTCAATCTCAGTTTCTAAAGTCCTCCTTAGACCACAGGCCTGGCTGAGCACCACCTCCCCCGTGAGTCTCCCATCTCCAGCTCCTCTGATCACTTCCCCTGCTTCCCTTCTATCAGATGCATTCTCGCCACCCTGGCTAAGATTATTAGCTAGTCCAAGATGAGCACCCTCATTCCCAGACTTGCTAGTTGTGTGATCTTAGATTAATAACCTAAACTTCCTGAAACTCAGTTTCCTCTACTGCAAAATATAAATAACAATATTTATCTCATAGAGTTGCAAGATAATGAATTTTAAAACATACGTGATTACTCGGGCATAAGAAAAACAGAAGGAAATAATGCACATTTGTAGCAACATGGAGGACCTAAAGATTAAGACAAATGTCACGTGATATCACTTATACGTGGAATCTAAAAAAAATGATACCAATGAACTTATTTACAAAACAGACTCACAGACATAGAAAATAAATTTATGTTACCAAAGGGGAAGGGATGGAGTGGGATAAATTGGGTGTTTGGGATTAACAGATACATACTACCATATATATAAAATAAACAAGGACCTACTATACAGTACGAGGAACGATATTCAATATTTTGTCATAACCTAAAATGGAAAAGAATCTGAAAAAGAATATATATATATACACATATAATGGAATCACTTTTATGTACACCTGAAACTAACACATTATAAATCAATTATATTTCAATTTTTTAAATAGCCTTTTACATAGTGACTAATATGTTCTAATACTTTAGTAAATGTAGGTTACTGGTTTGTTTATTACCTCATATAAATACTTGAGTCTAACTACATCCTGTCTACTAAATCATAAGATTCTAAATATCAGGATTAATAAATGATCTTCCTTTGTATCTCTTACTATCCTAGCTAGAAATGACTGATCATGCATCTATGCCAAGTCCTGTGCTTATTGATTTATGTTTGTAGTGGTAGTTTTATGTTCCAACTTGACTAGGCTAGAGTAACCCAAGTGTCAATCAAACACTAAGCCAAGGGTTGCTGTAGAGGTAGAAGGTATTTTGTAGACGTGATTAACACCTATAATCAGTTGCCTTTAAGTGAAAGAGATTATCTAGTTCAGTCAGTTGAAATGTCTTAAGAGCAGAACTGAGATTTTCCAGAAGAAGAAAGAAACCTCACCTGTGGGATGTAGCATCAGCTTCTGCCTGAGTGTTCTGGCACATTCTCCCTGATGGCCTACCCTCCAGATTTTAGACTTGACCACCCAGCCCTGACTTTTCTGCAATCAGTTAATCAACCAATCAGTCGATGGATTTGTTTCTCAGGGTGTTAACCATGACTAATGCAATGTTAGTACATTTTGAATCCATACAAGTATGTGACTCAACCTTATGTATCAACATGGCTGGGCTATGGTGCTCAGATAGTTGGTCAAATGTTACCCTGAAGGTTTCTTCGAGAGTGTTTTTAGAGGAGATAAGTATTTAAATCAGCTAACTTGAAGTAAAGTTAATTGCCCCTCACAATGTGGGTGGGCCCCCGCCAATCAGTTGAAGGCCTGACTGGACCAAAGACTGACCTCCCCTGAGCAAGAGGGAGAGGACGGCCTTCAGACTTGAAAGGCAGCACAGTCTCTGCACAGGCTCAGCCTACCGGCCCCACCAGCAGACTTGAACTTGCCAGTATCCATGACTGTGTGAGCAGATCCCCTAAAATCATTTTCTCTGTATATACGCGTCCTCTTGGTTCTGCTTCTCTGGAGCACCCTGAATACTACCGAAATAGAATGGGGGTTGCTTTTGCAATTACTGTCACTATCAGTATCTGCAATAATATTGGCGCAAGTGTTAGAACTATTGGTTTAGTGTTTGTATTCGCATTACTAGCGTTAGGATTCAGATTCAGATGGACGTCCTATTCGATACTGGTAGATATCACATAAGACAGTGGCAGAAGGAAGTTGTTGCTGTTGTTCAGTTGCTAAGTCATTTCTGACTCTGTCATTCCATGAACTGAAACATGCCAGGCTCCTCTGTCCTCCACTGTCTCCCAGAGTTTGCTTAGATTTATGTCCACAGAGTTAGTCATGATATCTAACCACCTCATCCTCTGCCACTCCCTTCTCCTTTTGCCTTCAATCTTTCCCAGCATCAGGGTCTTTTCCAATGAGTCAGCTCTTCGCATTGAGTGGCCAAACTATTGCAGCTTCAGCTTCAGCCTCAGTCCTTCCAATGAACAGCCAAGGTTGATTTCCTTTAGAATTGATACTTGAATTCTAATCCTTCAAAATACAAATGCCACACTCTTCCCACAAACCCCTCCCATCTCCCAAGTCCAGGGGCTCACACCTCAAAGGCAGTCAATAAATGTTTATACTGAGCAAACTGCAAGACATGCAAAAATCCACTTTTCTTATAGTATCCAAAATTTAAGGAGACAGACACACCAGAGACTTTCCTTCAAACTCTGAGGATCTTCATGAGTCCAAAGAAAGTCTATTGAAATAATTTCCACTGGAGCAAAGGAAAGTCCGTGAAATTGGAACACATAATAGATGAGAGTCGCTACACGTATGTGCTAAAGGTCAAGTACTAAAAGGATAAATGTTCTATGCAGATAAATGTTCTATGAAATATGTCTGTTATAAATGGACTCCCCAGTAGGTGGACAATCGTGACCAGTCAGAGGAATGGCTCTTCTCACCCATTTGCAATAAATAGCCCTGGGAAACTCCGCCGGTGACAACAAGAAGGGAGACTTCCCATTCATCTCAAGTCTTATTTTCTTGGTTCAGGGTCTTTTGAATCAGAAACTCCCCCTTTGTGTTGATAAGGCTGTGTCAATGTCTCCTTTATGATGCCACATCTGAGGATCCAGGAGGAAAAAAAAATCATTGGAATGGGTGTTCTTTTTTTTCATGAAATAACTATATTCCAACTCTGAGATTAAATTGAAAATGCAACGTAAGTGAGTAAGTGAAGTCACTCAGTCGTGTCCAACTCTTTGTGACCCCATGGACTGTAGCCTACCATGCTCCTCTGTCCATGGGATTTTCCAGGCAAGAGTACTGGAGTGGGTTGCCATTTCCTTCTCCAGAGGATCTTCCCAACCCAGGGATCAAACTTGGGTCTCCCGCATTGTAGTCAGATGCTTTACCATCTGAGCCACCAGGGAAGGCGAAAATACAAGGCACTAGTGAACTTATTTGCAGGGCAGTAATAGAGACGCAGACTTAGAGAACAGACTTGGAACACAGCAGGGGAAGGAGAGGGTGGGATGAGTTGAGAGAGCAAGCATTGAAACACATACCTTCAGTTCAGATCAGTTCAGCCGCTCAAAATAGATCGCTAATAGAGGGTGGGGACACACGTATACGTATAGCTGATTCACACTGTTGTATAGCAGAAGTCAATACCATATTGTAAAGTAATTATCCTCCCATTAAAAATATTTTTAAGAACACATGATATAAAGACAATCCTTGAAGAAGCAGGCTGTCATTTTCAGCCACAGCGGCATTCAAACATCATCTGGGACTAGAGTTGCAGGATTTAGCAGATAAATATGCAGGATGGGCAGTTAAATTTGCTTTTCAAGAAAAAACTGAATCATATTTTCAGTGTACCTATACCCCATGAAATATTTACAACGTGTATTTAAAATTTATCCATTATTTACCTGAAGTGCTAATGTAACTAGACATTCTGCACTTTGTCTGCAACGATATCTGCAATGGTTTACCTTTGCCCAGCCCCAGAAACTCCACACTAATTGCTTGAATATGTCCCTTTCCCGCCTGCACACAGGTGTTCACCTCCATGCTTCCTCTTCCTTCCCTTTCAGGTCGGTTGTTGTTTAGCAACTCAGTTGTATCCAACTATTTTATAACCCCATGGACTGTGACCCACTGGGTTCCTCTGTCCATGGGATTTCCTAGGCAAGAGTACTGGGGTGGGTTGCCATTCAGTTCTCTTCTCTGGGGGATCTTCTTGACCCAGAGATAGAAGCCCGGTCTCCCACTGTCGTCTGCATTGCAGGAAGAGTCTTTACGGTAAGTGTCTTCTACCTACTTTATTGCATGAGCATGCACGCTCAGTCATGTCTGACTCTTTGAGACCCCGTGGACTGTAGCCCACCAGGTTGCTCTGTCTATGGAATCTTCCAGGTGAGAATACTGGAGCGAGTTGCCATTTCCTTCTCCAAGGGATCTCTCTGACCCAGGGAGCGAATTCACATCTCTTGAGTCTCCTGCATTGGCTGGCAGATTTTTCTACCACTGAGCCACCTGGGAAGCCCCGTTAACACAGGGTCTGTGGCACAGGAAGTCTACTGAGATCATTAGCGTTTCTTGCTGCTGCAATGATATATTCATAAAAAGCATGAGCACTATTTGTGTTTTGGTCTTTTAACTTTTCTGTCTCCCACCAAGATCATCAGTTGAATTCCTGTGTCCCCTAACTCCAGAGGCTAGCCCAATTCAAAGATGCTTGCAGGTGTGGAGGTCCTTCTGTCTCCTGGAAAAGTCTTCACTCCAAACCCATGTAACAAGCTTTCCCTGAGTGAGGAAGGGAAGGGAGGAAGGAAGCACTTTTGAAGGATGTGGGGTGATGCCTAAACATGAAACAGAGGAAGGAAGTGCCCCAATACTGGAAAGCAATTGTTGAAATACTATGTCAAGTTGTCTCCATGCCTCAGCTCTTGCCCTGTACATTCCCCCTCTCTTTTTAAATGGAAATCAGATCACACCACTCCTTAGCCCAGATTCATCTCATTGCTTCCATTTTACTCCCAATAAAAAACTGTGAGTTCAGTCACTCAGTCATGTCCGACTCTTTTGCAACCCCATGGACTGTAGCCCATCAGGCTCCTCTGTCCATGAGATTTTTCAGGCAAGAACACTGGAGTGGGTTGCCATTTCCTCCTCCAGGGGATATTCCAGACCCAGGGATCAGATCTGATCTCTTGTGTCTCCTACATTGGCAGGCAGATACATTACTACTGTGCCACCCAGGAAGCCCCATTTCATCTTATTCCCAATAAATGATGAGTATTGATCTGTCCCAATGCCTTCATCTCATGCCCACTGCAGGCTGCTGTTTTACCCTCTTAGCATCTGCATGTCCCCTTCCATTGGCCAAGAAGTCTCGTCTTCCAGATACCCACCAGTTCATCTTATCTTTTATTTTATACTTTACCTTTATGCAAAATGTGAGGCTCACCCTGACCTCTGCCAGCACCCCTTATTTTGCTTTCTCTGTGGCACCAAATTCTTCTAAGCTTTGATACAGCTTGCTCATTCATTCTATGTGCTGTTGGTCTTTCTCTGACTCTCTGCTATTGAATATCCTGAGGGCAGGAGTTTCTGTGTGTTTCATTTCTCTATCCCCAACACAAAAGGCTAGGGCTTGACTTATAATTAACAATGAGTAAGTACTGGGGAAGGAAAGAAAGAAACAGGGAAGGAGGAAGGGAGAAGGGGAGGGAAGAAAGGGTGATCTGAAGATGCCCAATACAGTGAGAGGGTCGGGAGATGTACCCCTCTAGACACAGGTGTACCCAGGATTGAGCTGAGTCCTATGTCTTAATGTGCCTTCTTATTAGTAAACCCCACAGGTGCACAGATGCCATGCAGAGCATTAGGGAGTAACCACGAGGTCGACTAGGTCTCCCAAAGCTGTGTACTCCAGAGATGACACTTGGGATATTCTTTAAAGTCTAGAGAAGGAAAAGCAGAGACACAAAAATGATCAATGAAATTTAATTTCCCACTAGGGAAAATCAGGGCTATTTCACTATGTAAAATCGGGGCTTAGAATCAGATTAAGATTGATTTAGAGAAATATATTTTTTTGGAAGTCAACTAATAAAATTTGTGCTGGCTAAATTACATATCTGTTTAAAATAGTGTGGTGATTAACTAGGAAAAATAGTGTAGTCCTTGTGCCTCCCATGCCAGCTGAGTGAGTCACTTTTCTGAGCAGAAGAGTCACAGCTATAAGGTGGAATCATTGTACCTCATCTATCAATCAGTATGGGTTGGGTTGTACGGCAGTAACATGTAATCCTCAACTCTGAAACAGCAAAGGGGCTTGTTTTTAATCGTTGATTGGAGGATAATTACTTTACAATATTGTGATGGTTTCTGCTATGAATCAGCCACAGGTAGACATACATCCTCTCCCTTTTAAAACTCTCTCTCACATTCCACTCCATCCCACCCCTCTAGGTTGTCACAGAGCTCTAGGTTTGGGTTCCCTGCATCATACAGGAAACGTCCACCGGCTGTCTGTTTTGCAAATGGTAATGAGTATGTTTCAATGTTGCTCTCTCAATTCATCCCACCCTCTCCTTCCTCCACGTGTCCAAAAGCCTTCTTTATGTCCATGAAAGGGCCATGTCTTGATCACACAACATGTCCATCAGGGGTCAGTGGGAGAGCTTTGCTCCTCATGTCATTCAGGAACCCAGGGCCATCCCCTTCTCATACATCTGGGGCTGTGCCAGAGGGAACATGAGGTCCTGAGACCCTTTCAAAATGAATCAGCCTAGTCCTTTGCAGAGATGTGGATGGACTTAGAGACTGTGTCACACGGAGTGAAGAAAGTCAGAGAGAAAAACAAATATCATGTATTAACACATATATGTGGAATCCAAGAAAAAAAAAATTGGTATAGATGTAAAAATCTGTTTACAAAGTAAAAACAGAGACAGAGACTTAGAGGACAAACATATGGATACTGAGGGAGATGTATTGGGAAATTGAGACCGACATATACACACTATTGATACTAACTATAAGATAGATAACTAATGAGCACCTACTGTACAGCAGAGAGATCTCTGCTCAGTGCTCTGTGGGGACCTAGATGGGAAGGAAAGCCAAAAAAGAGGCAATATAGATAAACACACAGCTGAAACACTTTGCTGTGAAGTAGAAACTACCATTTGGCAATAAGGAGTTCATGACCTGAGCCACAGTCAGCTCCTGGTCTTGTTTTTGTTGATTGTATAGAGCTTCTCCATCTTTGGCTGCAAAGAATATAATCAATCTGATTTCAGTGTTGACTATCTGGTGATATCCATGGGTAGAGTATTCTCTTGTGTTGTTGAAAGAGGGTGTTTGCTATGATCAGTGCTTTTTCTTGGCAAAACTCTATTAGTCTTTGCCCTGCTTCATTCCACATTCCAAAGCCAAATTTGCCAGTTACTCCAGGTGTTTCTTGACTTCCTACTTTTACAGTCCAGTCCCCTATAATGAAAAGGACATCTTTTCTGGGTGTTACTTCTAAAAGGTCTTGTAGGTCTTCATAGAACCATTCAACTTCAGCCTCTTCAGCATTACTGGTTGGGGCATAGACTTGGATTACTGTGATATTGAATGGTTTGGCTTGAAACGAACAGAGATCATTCTGTCCTTTTTGAGATTGCATCCAACTACTGCATTTCAGACTCTTTTGTTAACCATGATGGCTACTCCATTTCTTCTGAGGGATTCCTGCCCACAGTAGTAGATATAATGGTTATCTGAGCTAAATTCACCCATTCCAGTCCATTTTAGTTTGCTGATTCCTAGAATGTCAACGTTCACTCTTGCCATCTCCTGTTTGACCACTTTCATTTGCCTTGATTCATGGACCTGATACTCCAGGTTC